>JAGDQP010038734.1:0-18030 GCA_022664845.1 Lepisma saccharinum
GATGGCTTTTATCCCTTCACTTGTCTGTTGGATGACTTTCCTCGGCAATAACAACCGATGCTGATGATGCTGGTATGGTGTTCTGCACGAAAGAAGCTCTTTGATTCGAAGGTCCCTGGGCAAGGTGAAGCTATGGTGGTTTGCCATTGCCTTCCGTGGGATGATAATGATGTTCTACAGTTTAACGTGGGATCCGAACCACTTGCGTCCACACCGGGAATCGAACCCGGGACCATTTGATTACAAGCAAGAAATACGGAACGGAACGAAACGAAAAAACAAGTCTAGTTTTTTGTTTAGTTTGTTCACATCACTTGTTGGCCGTATTCGTGATACTAACACGACCGGGATGTCATCATTGCAAACATCAGGCTAAGCGTTTCTTTTAAAAGGATTGAGAAAATGGACACAGGACAGGACGACTGACAGAGCAAAGCAATCGTAAGACATCAAGGATTGCGACCTATTTAAAACATCAAAGATTTATATCCACTAAAATTTATCTTCCCTTCCCAAATTACAATAGGTGCTCACGGCTTTCACGTAAGTTGACATCCGATATCTTCCTGGAGCGAATTAGCAATGGCTTTCATGTTATTGATGCTACTCCTTACATTTCCGTCACTTTGAACTCATGTTTACTAGAGTACATTTATAGGCATTTTTCATTACGTATTTCCACACTTGTGAATTACTCTGTTTCATGTGTTGTGTTGTACCGACACTGCAGATGTCTTCCTAGACCATGCGGCTACAAATGTACTCCACTTAATACTCAGAACGTCTCTGTTGGCCATCATCCGTACCTGGTGATTATGCAACCACACACAACGGGCATGAAATTGTCCGCCATTTTGTATTTGGTTAAGATATCGACTTAATACAAACGAATTATTGTTACCAGGTGGGAACCCTATTTATACATACCCATTTAGACCAATCTTTCATTGGCAGATTGTCAGGGAATCCCTACGTTCCTTTGGGGAATCCCTTGCGCATGCATTGTAGGGTTCTGAAGCATGCATATTTCAATAGAACAAGTATGATTTATTATGCTAATTTTTTACCCGTGCTCTGTACGTTGGATAGTTTCCGAAATATTGGCGTCCGAAATTCATGTTCCCACGCTTTCGGCACCTTGTAGATCCGAAACTATGTCCGATTGCCGACATCTCTTGTCTCAGTGTTAGGAATCACCTCCCAAGAGCTTTAACACTTATTTTGCAACACCCGATATATATATATATATATCAATTATATTACTAACCGCATATGTATAAAGAAGAGAAATCTCCTACCGCTGCAACACAAGCAAAGTTCGAACCGTAAGTGAGTTTAACGCAAAAAAATTATACCACAACGTATATTTTACTTCAGGTTATTCTACTATGTGTTGATGATACAAAGGGAAATGCGGTAAACCAAAATTAATGTTATATAATACAGCACAATATAAAGGTAGCTGATGCACTTAAATCGAATACTGAAAGATTACGGTTACAAACAGTAACACGATAAATGATTATTGCATCATAGAGGCTAGAGTACTGTTTAAGTGATTGGTACATGATGCAAATTGAAAACAAGTTCAATTTACTCTAAGCTTTCACGTTACTGTATTCAAAATGATGGGATTACATGACATAGAATTAACAAGGCGAATACCAGTGTGTTGTATAAAATTACAATAATAGTTTCACTTTTACAACAATGTCGTCAATTAATTATCTAGAGCGAAAAACAAGCAAAACCTTGTGAATCGCCTGAAATTTGAAACTATCCAGCCTGTCCTACCTCAATTGAAATATATATATTTTTTTTTTTCAACTAAAGATGTAATAGATATTTCCAACACTGTATTTACACTATAGGAAAGGCTATTGTCAGGTCTGGTAGTGGCGCTACAAAAATGATTACAAGTGCATATTTTTTTTTTTCAGCAAATGGGCTAGTATATAGCTAACACAAGTATTTCCTTCAATTCAATAAACTTTAGGCACACCACTTCCTGAGATGCACATGTTAATTACCACTGAAAAAATATCCGGATATTTAAGACTCAATTCAAATAAATACACACTGTATTAGGAAACGATAGGTTAACTAGGAAGGTGCATACATAAGAATTAACACACATACCATCTCTACTTTTTTATACAGATACTATGAATCATTATCAAAGCAAACATTACATAAAGAATAATGGAACTAAATTTATTTAAGCTGAAGGTTATCTGTTATTGTATTTTACTTATTTATTTATTTAAAGTGGTGATGTTAATAAAAATGTACACAATGAAATAACACTGTTACCTAACCCTAACATGCACTAAATATTTCATAATACTTAAACGTAATGAGCGCAATCTTAATATTCAAAAATGTTTCAAAAGAAGTACGATATAGAGTACTAAGCTTATACCTAACTGTCAACGATCGGGTGATTAGGGTCTCCCTATAAAAATTGTTTCCACTCGAAAATAATTCTGATTAATAACAATACTCACGCACAGTAATTTATCCTAAGCTAGAATAACATTCGAAATTGTTTAATTACTTAAACCTAAACCATGGTCAATATTTTCCTGAGTATTATCAACTTATTTGAGTTTTCAATGATACTTGTGGTTTACGAGAAAATATGTTGATCGGCAATACCTAAATTGCACATCAATTATTCTAGACACATGCATCTCTCGACTACTGAAAAATATATTTACATAACCGTATTTATCTAAAGCGGCAATCTGTCAATCTATTTACAAACTTCACAACAAAATATATATGAATCACAAGGACGGCAATAATTTCAGGCCTGTACGAAGTAATAATAGTGATACCACTTTGCTAAATGACATTCGATAACGTTCATTCATTACTCATTTGTGTTATCTGACAGTGTCGGTGAAAATATATCGTGTCGGAGGTAAATTGTGACGATATTATTGTCCACAGTTCTTCCGGAAAGCTAACAGCAAAATAAATATTCCAAGATAATACGTTTGTTTTCTTCACTTTCATATCTCATTGCTTATTAACACAACATTGTTATACGAAGAATAGAGAGGGTGGGGTGACTGCTGCTAACTTCTCACCCAACCTGCTTTGTTTACTACATATGCTTTATACGTATTAGATGCTCTTTGTTATGAACGAGAAAATAACACTGATTAGCGTAATTGTATTTGAACGCTGATCTATGATGATGATTTAATTTACCTTTACACATGTGGGGATGATAAAAAAAATGATTTTTCAAAACAGGCGACACTTCCTTCCAAATCACTTTCGTTAACCCACACAACTTGCCTAGCATAGGATACGTATGGAGGACTGCAAATATTGAAATGTTTACTTATAATTTGCGATCTTAGAACATTTTCATAATGTTTGATTATTAGTAATTAGTTCGCCAAATTACTGCTCATATTATAAATGAACTTGTAATTGAATTAATTATTTGTATTTCATCTTATGATATACTTAACTTCGTTTGAGCAAAGAAACAATTAAACTCTCGAAAATTATTTTCTGCTCACTGCAGTCCCGATCTTGATCACATGATAAAAAATGGTTAAGATAGCTTCTCGAATATTCTACACACAATGCTCCTACTAACCTATATTTCCAACTTGATAAATGGCAGCACAATGGATAAAGGGACAATAGTCTCTAGTGTTCTCAAGCGAATACAGTTCAAATTATCTGATACTAAGAAAAACGTCCTTGAGGAATTGTTGGCACACACAGAAACATAAAAAATAAATAATAATTAAAAATACAAAATAATACAAATGAAATATATGACACACAGCATAAACCACAAACTTCAATGATTATATCCTTCCTAGTTTTTGGAAATAGGGTAAAAAAATCGCACACATCACTGAGGAACCCATGAGTCGACTTTATTGTAGCCACACAAGCAACACCATCACAGCCTGGGTGTAGATTCATAATTTTTCCAATTTGCATGTTAGGGCTGGTAGGCTGTTTTTCTTCACCAACAACAAATACTTTCTTCTATTTGGACCTTCATTGCCAGCTAGATAGGTACTCTTTGTTCAAGCGCCTCCAAAAGACGTAAAATAAATGCTGTATATGCTGCAACTTGAGGAGTCTATTAGAATGAATGGATTCTAAATTTGGGTGAGAAGCAGAGCTAGTGAATCGACTATCAGGAAATGTGTTGGTGTGAGTGCATTTATGTCATTAGGGTCTGAAGTCAACGGAATAATGGGTCTAGAGTTCATACATGCTTCATTTAGTGTTAAGGTTGTGTACAGTTTTTCATACGTAAGAGAAATATTTTCTACAATTCTTTTCAAATGATACTTTAATAGTTTAATAGCACTTTCCCATAGTTCGACAAAATTAGGTTAACCTGGGGGAAATTTCTACTAAATATTGTCATGTAAAAGAGTGTTGTGAACTTTTTTTCGTGATTCAAAGTGTTCCTTCAACTCTCTAAGCTCTTTATTCCCATCGACACGTGATTTTTCATTGTCCGAATACAGTTTTGCAAACTTTCCTCGACGTGCCATAAAACGCTTCAAGGCACACATAAATGCTTGAATAGTTAAGCCACTAACTAGTTCGATATGCACCGCCTTTGTGGCGAAACCCGAAAACTGAATTGTATCATTTGATTAGATTAAACCCACAGCGCTTGCTGGATGTTATATGAATCGGTCCACAATAATTCACACCAGAGTGCAAGCAGGGTCTAGTAGGATTAATTCTGTCTGTGGGTAAATTTCCCATTAACTGCTCGGCCAGTTTAGACTTGTTTATGCAGTAGTGTACAACTTGTCTTGCTAAGTTACGTCCATTTAATGACATTTTTTCCTTACATTTGGAAAAAGGAATTGAGGTTCGGCATGAAAAAAATGTGTTCATTTTCAACTATTAATCTCGTTAATTTGGGTTTTGGATGTAATAAAATGTTATATTTATGATCGTAAGAAATGTTGGTTTCTTGAATCCGATCGCCTACCTTATTCTTGAATCCTTATCACCTGATTCGAATCCAAAAAGTGTTGAGACACTGAGTGGACTTTTATTGGATACTTCCTTCCCACATATTAATGAATCAAACTCTTCCGAAAAATGTTACAATTGCTCTAACTTAATTCGACGAAGAAAAGCTTTACTGAATTATTCTATTGTGAGTTTTTTCCTGTTGTCGTTTAAGCCTTGGTCTTTTAACATTGTTTATAAACTTCAAACAATGCGTCGTAGCTTTCTGCAGCTTCCTTAATCTCGAAAATCTTCCAAAAAATCATCTGCATTTGTTGTTTATACAAATATTACAGCTGACTTATTTCGTTCTGGCAGCTCCGCAGATTCTAGTCTGGATGTTGACTCCCCCAAATGCTCTTCTTCTTCCTGTAGAAATGATGTCACAAGCCATCACAGACTGTTGTTTAGAATCTGTATTTGCCTAACCTACTAATGATGTGTACCGTAATACTATATTTCGTTTTGTAACTCCAGTCGTTCAGGCTGTGTATTCTACGAAAATTTCATTGTGAGACAATTTTTAATCCAAGATTTTTGAAATATCTCCTTAACCTGCTAAAGCTGATTTACCTTCGCACAAAATTTAGGATTTCTAGCTTCAGCCATTTAGGCTGTTTACTCTATAAAATTTAAAGTTTTTGCGGCCTTTTTATGAATACAAGATGGACACTTTCAAAATACCATAATTTTTATCCTTAGATATTTATCATTCTCCTTCTTCATACCAAAATGCATGTTTGTAGCTTATATCTAACACCTTAAACAATATGAGTGAGTGAATGTGAGTGTAAGAATCCGTAAAAATAAAATACACAATTTCAGGGGTTTTCAACTCTAATATGCTTCAAACTATGAATATGACATATTGCCTACCTGCATATATTTACCATATCTCCTTAACTTTAAAACCTCATGTTCCTATCTTTAAGATGTATTTTCTTACGAGACCTCGAAATCGGCGATTTCGCCAAAAACTTTTTGTTCCTGTATTACATACTTCTAGCGCTGCTGAAGGTTTCTGACGCGCAAAGCTTTTTGGGACATACAGAAACACTGAAAGATGGCGCGAGGTGGCAAGGTTGATGATGTTCGAGCCTTAGGTTTGGTGGAGGTGGGTTACGAGCTGCCACCAGCCTTATGGTTTCAAGATAATTAATCTTGCCAACTTCCAGTTTTCCTTTTGTATGCTGTCGAAGAAGAACATGCCTTATCTATCTTCCATTTCACCTCATTTTAGCGCTTTAGACTTTGGGTGAACATTTAGTACCTCTGGTGCTTTTACTCTGATTTGACAGCCGTTTCTACGTGTATAACAACGATGATCGAACTGCAACATCTCTATGTGGCAAAATATGATTTTTTTGCGAAGGACAAAAAAATAAATTTCTGGATCAAAGTTTTAAATTCAATTTAAGTACTGAAAATCTGATAACCTCAAATACTAGAAGTTGTTTCCATATGATTTTTTCTACAGTATGCACATTACACAGCATTTTCAACTGGAATCAAAACAATAATGGTTTAACAAATCCACATACCATAGATGAACTGGTATCGAACCAGTGACCCCTGTATGATAACTCCAATGTCTTATCCACTATTTTTTAATTTTTATTAGAAAAAACAATAATCAGTTTTGCAATACATATTTAGACATACAATTCTAAATCACTATGGACCACCATCCTGTAACTTACCACTATATACATTAAATATGGAAAACATCTGTCACGTACTAAACTAAGTTACCATACAACTTGTTCCCATATCAATTAAGGGGGCTGTGAACCACAGCTTTGTTTTCTACATTATTAAATCTACGTTCTATATCACTATACACCACCATCCTGGAAAATATCAATGAACGTAATTAATATAGAATACACCTCTCATGAAATTTACTAAGTTGCAATACAATTATTTCCCTTTCCAACTAAGGCTGCACTGAACCACCCCTACGTTCTCCTATTTATTCATATAATACTCTAGGAGAACTTTGACATTCTCGTTTAAATTTATAATTTTGCATAATCTTAAATTATAACTGTAAATATTTGACATATCAATCTGTATCTGTCATTCTTTCTCCATTTTCATAATGTCTAATGTAGTGATCATTAGCAACAGTACAAAATTACATCACGCCAGCGGAAACATCCTGTAGTGTGCTCTCGTGAAAATGTCTACAAATGATATGTATTTTTAAGCTCTTCGCATTATTTTACCGAATACGTTTTTTAATTGTTTTCATATATCTTCCTTATATACACTTTTGATTAACTTATGGTATACAGTTCCCTTCTCGTCACCGTTTGTACACAGTTTGTTTAGTTCAATAACTTATTTTTTCAGATTAACTTTATAATTCTTCTGATTATACGCGTTTAAAAATACCTTGTTATACAATCTAGCATCTAGTGTTAATATTTCTAGATTTTGACACATTTGTTTTTTTTTTTCTGATTTTCCGGCATGTTGTTATCTATTCTGTCATCAGTCATAAAAACTATTTATAATATATTTAGAATTATATTCTTCTAGTGGAATCTGAGTAATGATTGTGTAAGTCATGTCAATAATTTGTGTCGAAAAGAGCGCCTTGGGTCCTCGTATTTGTCTTATATCAATAAGCAATATCATGTCAATATCCCTAATCTGCAACCATAGAGCATCATAACTTATAGCTTATTTTTACCAAGCAAATTTCTGTACTAGTCGGTGGATTAGCAAAGCCTCTGCTTGATTTTTTAAGCCGATACCACCATCTCTAACGGTTCTGTATAATATCTTTATTTTTGTTTTAACATTTGTTTTTGCTACATAACGTATCACGCATTCCTTCATAAACAGACCCAATAGCTTTAGAATACCGAAACAGTGGAACCTTAGAATGCAGTTTACTATAAATAAAGATATTCAGTAACCTAGCTCTGTCTAGAAGCGTGTCGAGACAATTAATATATATGTTCGTTTGTGTAGTGAAATTTGTCAACAAACTCATTTCTACCTCCTGTATCGTTTATTGCATTGAGCCATACCACTCTACTCAAAGGGCTAGTGATCTTATCGTTTATATTTATAGTCTTTAACTTTGGAATTAATGTGTTACTTGAAATTTAATGTTTGGGTGTTTTGTTTATTTATCGGAATATCTGCTGTCTTTTGGTAAACATTTAACAAATTGTATATAGCTTCGATTCCCTTGTCATTCTGAGCTATACATACCGTATCGTCAATATAATTTAAACATCTAACGGGATTTTGGATAAGGATAATCCCTCTAACTTAAATCAATAAGATCGTGAGATTTTTATTCTTGGGATAACATCTCTGGCTGTGTAAACCGTGGGGACGAAAGATTAGAAATTTTATCTTCAGGGGAAGCTTGAGACTGACTAATAATTGAAACAGATTCGGAATGCATAGGAATGGGGCCAGAAATTGATTCATACTGAGAAATATTAGTAAGATCGGTAGCTTTTTCTGTCGGAGAGACAGACAATACTTTGCTTGAATCAGAAGTCCCTGGAGAGACCACTGAAGCAATAGGCTGTCCTCCTTGCTCAGTAGGGGACGCTAAATTCGTTATTTGAGGGGAAACTGTTTGTTTTGCCTTTTCGTTCAAGGTCTTAGCTAGCATGGATAGAGGAGGTGGGAGCGAATTAAAATTGGTTTTGTTCACCTTCGCGTTTGCAGCAACTGAGTAAGACTGTGCTTGAGAAGTCTGTAACGGATCTGTCTTTTGCTTTTCGTTTTCTGCCTTACCATGACAAACATGCTGCTTGCTCGTGGTATTTGATAGAGAGTTCGCTTTTGACTGGCAAAACCAACTCGAATGCCCAACTTGATTGCACGAATAACATTTCATTTCGTCACTAGAAATAGACTGTGTAATGCATTCCTTGGTACGTAATGGGAATAAAGCCAAGAACTGTCTAAGGTTTTGAAAAAAAAATAAGCACTAATCTTTGAAAATATTTGATGTGCCATAGTGATTGATGCTGTGTACCGATTGAGATCCGCTTAAAAAGGCTAACAATTTTACCATAGGGGGCCAAAGCTGCACTTGAAACTGTATCTGGTATATGTAGCATTACATGTGATAAAATCATTGTCGTAGCAGATTGAACATATTTTCGTAGAGAAACCAAAATATCGTAAGGAAACATATTTTCTGGCTTTATTGTAAAGCAACCTCAATCAAGCAGTTTGTCCAATAAGGTACGAGTAGCGATACACACACACACCCTGCTCCCTGCAATTCTCGATGCGTGATTAATATTTTCTGAGCCGATAACGTGACCGAATCCGAGTAAATAGTCCCCCAAATTTAAACCTACTATAGCGTGACAAACGATTGATAAGATTTTTCTTGGTACAGTATTTACAGTAGATTGTTTATCATTCAATGAGAAAGTATTAGATTTATGATTTTTGAGAGAAATGTTTGAACAACCTCCATGAATTCCAGTAGCTTGAAAACCAGTCGGTGCACCACTTGTATCAGTCCGCGCGTCCATGGTTGCCGACGCGAAGCAAACAACAAACCATGACTTCACAAAAATAGCAATTGTACCTCAATTTGGACCTCACAAAAGAAATCGAAACTGTACATACTCATTACCCTATTATAAAGCTTATATATATATATATACATATATATATATATATATATATATATATATATATATATATATATATAGGAAAACGTTATACACATAAAGAAAGTATACTGTCACAAAAAAAACACTCGCGTCGCCAAAAGAAGACACCGATATGTAATTGAATCTCTTGCTGATGACGTCACGATATATAGAAAGAGAGAGAGAGATAATATATGTCAGTCTGTGAGTAAGTGGTGATCGCTGAAACCCAATATTTCGCGGCTTACGGGCAAAAGACAAATTATGATTTTTCAGGTTGTAAATTTTCATTTTCCTTCTTTCAACTATGCGAGTATGGTGAATAAACTAAGCGGTTGAACTAACCATCGGTATGACGTGTATGAGGTGTTTTTGGAGAGCCCTGAATTCTTACAGGAAAGCATATGGTTCTTTAGTCAATACGTATTAGTGTCCTATGTGCTTCAGTGAAACACACTTAATCCATAATGCAATATGTCTATGAGCCTTATATATTTAAGCTACAATGCAGTTGTTAATTTCAAATGTATACATAAGGGAATTAAACAGTTGTCTGTCCTGTTTCAGGGCGGTTGGGGTGATGAATATAGCGGTGGAATTTTGAATGTATATATCATTAACATTAATAACACGTATGTTCCAAGGTAATAAAATAAAGAAACAAAGGCTGTAAGGAAATTTTAATTTAAAGTAATAGAAATGCGTAAAATTTAATTATATTCAAACATTAGCAAAAATCCTAAAGAAATATCAGCCTAGGTTCGGAACTTATTTGATCTATTATGCATACAGTATATGTCTATTAATTCAATTGGCCGATCGAATATCTGGAGTACTATAATTACGAAAGAGAAAAAAACAGAAAGTTAAAAAGTTAAAAAGCTAATATGCTTACGCTGCTGTTGCCCCCCCCCCCCAGCGAAAAGATAACTAAACCGAAGGATAGGCTTTTCAGACTTAACTAAATTATTAGATTGCCTAACATTTAACCGAAAATCATTACTCATAGTAAACATAGTACCCATTGTGGACGCGGAAAGTTACTGAAATAATATCTCAATCTTTATATCGATATATCTTACAAATAAAGAATATGAGATTTAGTAGAAGTGAGTCGTATTTATAAATATATCTTTGTAGTATGATCTAATAATTATCAACATTCTTACTGCCATAATTATCATTGTCGTTTGGTAGTGGAAACGCGGCGCGCCGAAAACTATTACGTTACATACTCTGCATCATTAAATGAGGCACCCAATCAATGAAATCAAATTTATTTGAAAATACCATCATTTTCATCAACAGTATCGGAATTATTTCAATCATTATCTTGAAATCAGCATGTAACTACAAAAGTTGGGTAAATTCCTAGTTATATGATTGACATCTTTTCTTTTTAAATATATCGTTATTATTTCGTAAATAATATGGTACATACTAGAAATACTTCATGTAGTCGTCGATACATCCTTGAATCTAAATTAGTACAGCTACCAGGTGTGCTAATCGAGCAAAGATATAAAAGTAATAATTAAAACTTGGCCTGAATGTGTGTAATAAACAATAAAGACCACATTGTGTATACACACGATTATCTATCTTGAACTTTTCAACTGGATTCCTTGGTGGCTTTTAGAAAATCAAGATATCATCAGCACATTCGTAGTATGGATATGAAGTCACCTCTCCGTCCTCCTTTCGTCCTCTGATCCGCATAAATACGCTTTAAAATGTTATTTTGGCATGGTCATACATCTGTTACGTAAGCCTTCATTGAAATTCAACATAAGGTCGCCAAGTTTGCAAGACAAGTGTATAATTGCATAATTTGTCCGATGAGTTTTCAGCGTACTACCATTCTGTGTTAATCATGTCTGATATTCGTATTTAAGGCTCAGTTTAAATTTAGAACTAATGTATGCACAATTCTTTGTAACGGATATTTTCAAAATTAATTTAAGTTAATAGTTTCATACTAATAAATGGAAAGTATCATATAGTACGTTTTGTTTCCTACTTACCTCCCTTACATCATAAGACGAATTGACTTCAACGTGGAGCGTAACATCATTATTAAGTGAGAGTTTCTCTAAGAAAACCTTTGATCTATAATGAACAAAATGTGTTATTGCATTTTAATATCAAATAGTGAAACATCTTCTATATAGTATACACATATTTCACATAGTAAATACATTATTAATGTTCATAGGGATTTTACAATAATTATTATACCGTAGGAGTCGTCGTACCTGAGACGGCAGCGCGTCTGGCTACGAATCGACTGGACCAGGTTCCAATCCCGGCCAGAACAATGGGGAGCTTTGTCACCGTGTTCCTATGCCTGGCACTCTGAGGTCCACTCAACCTCCTATCAAATTGAGTACCTTGGTACTCCTGGGCACTTCGCATCGTGGGTCAAGAAATTGTGGAGCGGTACCTCCACACACCCCTGCATCGTTCAGGACGCGTGAAGGGGATAGTTGTACGTTTTATTTAACGTCGGGTGTATAGTTCTGATCTCTTGATATATAGTTTTATATAACGTGCAGGGTTACATGTAATTCGGAGAATTCCCTTGAAGAGTTTATCGTATGGCAATATTGAACGTTGATAATTTTCCAGATATTTATGTTTTGTTGTTTTCCTAGAGAAAAGCTGATTTTTACGCGTCCGTGTCGATGATATATTTTTTTACTGAAGAAGAGTTATAGCAAGAGCGTTAATATGGAACATGTAAACAGTAAAGCGCATAAGGAATTACAAAGGGGTGTCAGCTATATGTGTGGCTCTTGTCAAACTAAATAGACGCAAAACTTACAAATAGCTTTAAAAGCTGCGCTGATCTATGTGATATCACCAAAAGTATTGAAATGTACAAAAGACACGCTAGTTTCCAAACAAAGCAGGCAGGATTAACGTTTTTTTGTAACCTTTGAGCTCAGTGTTATAGTTGATGGAAACGAAAAAAGAATGTAACGAATGTATATAGGTAGAGAACCGTTGCCTGGTTTCTAAGTACAAAGACAAGTTCAGTCATTTATTTTGTGATATTTTACTGTTCGTGTTCTGGGAACCTATATGTTACGATTCTTGATCTTTTCATTCACTAAGTTTTAATTCATTACGTTTCTTTCCTGTTATCTCTGTTTTTCTTATCCCTACCTATTATCTTTCCCTCTACGTTCCTCTACCACTGACAGAAAGATGTTTGTCGGTTTTCGTTTGCAATTATGTCTTTTTATATTTCTCCAATTTAAAGGAAATGCGTTTAGAGTTCTCAAGCTTAGGGTGGTTGGAGTTTTCCCTGCATCTTCTTTCGTATACTGTTTATGTTCCCATTTCATCTTCTCTAATTCAAGCATACCTATAAAACTTATGTACTCATATTGTTTAATTTCTGCTGCGTACCAGAGACGGAATAAAGGAGAGAGAATAGTCATTTTTATAAGACACGATTATATAAGGAAAAAATGTAACTCGATTGGCCTAATTGTAAAACGTTTAGAGTCACAATTAGTCATGTAAAATGTACAGAATACTAACATAATGTATAAGAACTAGATTGGATCAACTCTGTAACAAAATATTTACAAGATGCAGAGAAATCCGTTACTGTTTACAAGGGGTTAAAATTAGTTACAAAATATTCTTAGTAATATAAGCTTTCTAAATATTGAGAAACTACAATATATCCAGACTAATAAGAACATTTACATTTGGACGTTTAATGAAACTTTACATACCTTGTTTGTTTCGAGTTCATGATGAACGTTGGAATAACAACTGAGGGTAGAAGGTCTATGTACGAACAGCAGTTGAAGATTTTGCCATTCAGAGAGCAATTCAGAAACACTTTTTCACAGAATCTGGTAAATATAATTATTTTATCTACATTATTTTAATCAATCTAACAATTCCAAACAGTTTCTATATATCATCGTATGCGTTTTAAATTTAACTCCAAATTCATAAATTAGTTTGAACAAATAATTTTTAAATATTTCAATTTATATAAAATATAGTAATAAAATATACTTAATTAATAAAAAAAATATAAATGTATAGAAACATAATTTCTTGCAAAGAAATTGAGTTCAGAAGATTCGGAAGCCCACCATCACAATCACTGCAGATCGTCATCATCAACTAAGTTTCCGAAATCATTGAAATAGTCTGTATGAACTGCTTTCTTATTTGCCGCCAAACACATAAACAAGCCATAATAACCTCCTAACCTCTTCCATCTCCATGTAGGTACAGCTCTTTCAGAGCATTTCATCTGCCACAACGGTAGACTTCATGTTGACGGTAACCTACTTGGATACTGACAAACATTCCGTCAAATAAATCAAAATTACAGTAGGAATATATCATCTAATTCCTTGGCTTTGGGTATGGCTCCCTGGATTGAAGCTACATTACATCTTTGAATTGCCATGCTTATTCTTTGGATAAGAATGGTGGTTGCTCTATCATCACCAGATGATTGTGTGATACGCTTACCTATTTTATTTATGAAGTTGAGGCCTTCTTTTACCCCATGAACCACTGGATTCCATAGGAATGGGTATGAAATGGTACTTCTGTGTAAGATTATTATATTTTCTTCTTTTTTCCGCTTCTTTTCGACTGGCGATATTTCCCGCCTGGATTAAGGAAAAACGGAGGTTAGAAGGAGCGAATGTGTCTGAGCAAGTGAAGTCCCAAATTAACAGTTTTCCTCTCTTCCGGGGTAACAGAGTCACCGAGTCTGGTCTTTTACCCTCTGTTCTGCTACATCCTATAGGTTCTCGTAATGCAGGAATGCCAGCTGAGATTAGTGTTCCCATTATAATATCATTAACATTCGAGTGACGACGAGTATAATGCATATTAGCTGTAAAACGATAATTATGTTGTAACACAATGATTATTGACATAATTACATTTTGATAGTAATGTATGAGTAGTAACCACGACAATAGTACTACGCCCCTATATTTCTTTAATGTGACATAGAGATAAGGTGATAATTATGAGCAATTTGTAACCTTAAATATAGGTAGTCGTACTTGTTACTATCAAATTTTTATCAAATGCTTTTAGCAGAGCCTAGTATTTAAGTTGATGTATTATTAAAACCTTTTAGACTATGTATTACTTATCGAAAGCTTTCACGGCACTTAAAATTATGATTTTTTTATCAAACCCTTCTAGCAAGGCTAATGTTGAGATAAGTTGGAATACCATATAAGAGAAAGCTTACTACATCACCGTTTTATGACCTCGAAAGTGGAAGGGATATTCCATTAGTGTTATTTCCGTAAGAGATGGATTTATTGTACATATAGGTGTCTGACATCCGGGTATGCGCTTTGTCTGGGAGATAATTCTCGATAAAATAAGAATTAAGTTTTTTTCTGGTAAACATGGTTTTGCGCGAGACGATATGATCCGGCGCCAGGATATTGTTGAAAGTGTGTCATTTGAAAAAATCCTTTTAAAATTGAGTAAATTTGTGATAATGTTTATTTTGTGTAAGCCGTATATGTAATAAAAGCTTTTAAAGGAATAATTTAGATTTGTTTTAGTGGTAAAACAGTACACTCCTTAAAAGCTACTGTGAGTTTATGAAAAAAAATGGAATGCAATCAATGAGAACGCCTAAAGAATTAGAGAGGATTATTTGATCAGGGGAGGGGATATCATACGAGAAGATTTATATTCGCTCAGTGACTGTAGTTTCTTACATTGTGTTTTTGAACGCAGCAAGTGAATTTTAATCGGAGAGCAATTGCTAGTACATATTGAAGGTTTTTGCAGGTTAGTGGTGATTTCGAATTGTAATGGATCGGTATTAGGTAATTGTAGCAACTCGTTATAAATTGGGAGATGTATATACAATAGATCATATTGTTGTTGAGTTAATTAAACTAATTCATCTTCACATACGTGGTAACTGTATGTTGTCAGTGTATGGGAAAAAGTGTATTTTAGCACCATCTAGACGTAACCTTGCAAACTAGACACCTTTGCGAAGTGCTTCCATATAGCGGAATTCTGGCGAACTCGATGAACGAACGGTAGGGCCTTTTTGATGTATGTTCTGTTTACGGTTATATTTTTATTTTGTCTTTTAATTTTATATCATACTAAAGTTAGATTGAAGCTTTCATGTTTTTTGTTTACGAGAACTAGTGAAGTCTTTCCTGACAGTGTATTCCCAATAGCCCACAGACAAATATTGGGAATAAACGAAATATAAATAAATGCAGTGTGTACTCAAAGGAAGTAGATTTGGGCATAACGAATGTCGGTTCCATATTATGACATGAGTGCAGGAGTTAGTTTAAAATTAACATATTAAAAAAAGAAATGAACTACCATAAATACTACGATAAATAAAGAAACTGAAGGTGTTTCAAGACCTATGATGTCTTGAGCTAACAGCGTTGTGGTCATTTATTTGAACACAACCCCGACAGTCTGTTTAAGACTATCATATTTAAAAAAAGGAATTTAATTTAATGTTTCAATTAACCTGATTGGATGTTACAATGGCTGTTGTGTTTAATGAACGTTAGAATTGAAACAGAGCTTATGGAAGGGAAGTAACAATGATAATCTATGAAAAGGGATAGATGTAAGCGCGCAGATTTAGTCAGGCATTAAATTATGATTAAAACATGATCTTAATGCGTACAAAAAGGATCAAATTAATTTGTTGAAGGTTTTATAGTTAACACGTATATTTTTTGCCGTCCTGTTCACTGAGCGGTTTGCAGCGGTATGCTATCGGCTCGAAGGTCCCCGGTTTCAGTGCTGGCATGGGTGTGGATTTTAATAGCTACAGAGGAATCGTGACGGGTCGCAGTCCAGTGCTGCTAGACTGGCCCAAATAAAAATAAAGTTTACCAAAATTTTTCATCAGAACAACCAAGACCCTAGGTGTTTTAAGGGTTATTCTGTTGTTTTTTTTATATTACAGTGCAGTTTGGTGTTTAATTTGTAGGGGAAATGGTTGGGAGTTTTCCTTAGCTTTACGTTTCCCCTCCATAAAGTGCATAAATCAATTACGGGACCGCAGTTTTAAAAAGAAAGTATACTTTAAAAAAAAATCTCACACTCACATACATGCATACACTCGGACTGCTGATCGTGGGGTTACGGGTTAGATTATCGGTTCTCCAATGGAATTGTTTTTAAAGCGACAGGGTCTGGAACTGTGCCATGAGTAAAAGACAGTTGATATTTTTCGGTCAGCGTGGAATCATCAGCTAAACTTTTCCTACGGGAGAGTCCTCATTCAGTAGTCAATTGAATATGGCTGTGAATATATATATACAGGTTCGATTCCCGGCTTTCCTAAGGGATTCTTTAAAGCCATCGGATAGAGAGGACCTACAGTTTAACGTGGATTTTTACACTGATTTAATCAAACTCCCGTATCCATGGAAGTGTCACCTCAGTTAAAATCAGTAGAAAGCGTGCAAAACTTGACTTACACTCTCTTAATTTTTACTTTATGCCCTGCTTAACATGAAAATTATGGCGAAATCACTAACTCCAAGTGCAGTTTACTGTTCAATGTGTAAGGCCAATGGTTATGAGTTTCCCCTCACTGGAAATATCTTCCTTAGCCCTACGTTTCCACTCTATAAAGTGCATAAACGAACTACGGGACCGCAGTTTTATAAAAAAAATTTTCTTTAGAAACCTTTCTCACACTCGCATACAAACATACACTTAGACTGCTGATCGTGGGGTTACGGGTTAGGTTACCGGTTCTCCAATGGAATTGTTTCAAAAGCAACAGGGTCTGAAACGGTGCCATGAGTAAAAGAAAGTTGAGATCTTATCGCCAACGTGGGATCATCAGATAAATTTCTTAATACGGGAAAGGTGTCATTCAGTAGTTAATTGAATATGGCCATGAATTGTATATATATCATCTGGGAGTAAAACAAGAGTTAAGAAACGATGAGTTTATAATCAATATAATTATGTGTGTTCTGCCCGAGAGCAGGTGCTGACATGAAATTTGCTGGGTAGGGTAATCCGATGGCAGTTGTCATTGTCTTTAATCGGATAGATAGGACTTTCCCAAGGACGGGACCTACAGTTTAACGTGAACTCTGAACACTCATTCCGCCAGACTCCCCGGGGGTTAAGGGTTTCATTCCCAGATTTCCGAAGGGATTTCTTTAACCACCGGATAGAGAGGACCTACAGTTTTACGTGAACTCTGAACACTGACTCCACCAAACTCTCCTATCCATGGAAGTGTTACCTCAGTTAAAATCAGTAGAAACCGTACAACACAACACTTGCACTTTCTTAATTTTTACTTTACACCCCCACTCAAAATGAAAACTATGGC
>JAGDQP010038735.1:808-18030 GCA_022664845.1 Lepisma saccharinum
AATATTACTAAAGCTGTTATAGTACGTGCACCATCGAAAAAGTGCTTTGATTATTTCAGAAGAGTTTTGTGTTATCCTCTCCCAAGTCCCTGCACTTTGTACAGACGCCTTAGTGCGATAAGATGTCTACCGGGTTTATTAAATATCAGTTTGGAACTAATGACACACCAGACACAACAAAATCTACTGGCAAATCATTTTGCCAATGTCCTTTCTGTGTGTTAAATGCATGGGTACAGCTTGTGTTCGTATGTGTTATCCTCTTGCTCTCTTGACTGCGGCTGACGTCATACGAGTGAGACTTCAGACGATAATATGCGCGTGGCACCTACCTTGTTTCTTTAGCTTCCTTGGAACAGAGTATCTCCCGATAACGAAGCGGGCATCATACCACGGCTCCACACCACTCGTATATTGTAAAAGAAACGTGAACATTGTAAACATGATGATCCTCCATCACTCAAAAAACAAAACAAGAAAAGGCACACCTATAATGCAAGGGGGCCCTTCACATGTATTGTAGACTCTAAAGGGGCCCGCAGCGTGGAAAAGTTTGGGAAATGCTGCTCTAGAGGGATGTTGGCCCATGTCTTCTCGAGAGCCGTCCACAGTTTCCTCGTATTTATAACTGCAATATCTTATGTGCAAACGTATCTCTATATCATGTAAAACGAACGTGGTGGCCACACCATTCGTCGAAACTGATCAGAATGCTCCTCATATCTAGCTGCGCACAGCTTGAGGCTGATAGTCTGGTGCATTATCTTGCTAGAAAGTCACATCAAGGTGAGAATACATGAAGACGGTGAAAGGAGGCTGTAAATCAACACGAAGCTCTAAATCAGTCAATTGTGTGTTTAAGACGAGCAGCGGAGATCCAAGGAATGCTACGTGGATGTACCTTACACCAGTATGAAAACAGCATCAGCCTGTGCGTGTATCCATAACCTCATGAGAACTGCGAAATACTCAAACTCTCCCATCATGCACCAGCTCAAAAAAGCAGACAATAACTCATCGTATCAGGCCACACTTTTCAGTCCTCCAAGGTCCATTTATCGTGTTCACCATCCCAGGTAAGGTTCTGCGTCCGGTGTCGCAGTGTTAAAAGAGACACGCTGATTTGTTTTCGGTTACCATATCACAAGGAAACTAAAAAAAGGTGTAAAACATGCGTCTGGAACTTTCTGGCTTGAATATGGATCTGATGTGACGACGCTGGTCACGGTTATAATAAATACGCGTGCTCGGCCATCGCCTCATCTACTGTGGTTGTAAACATAGCGGCAAGTAGGATTTTATTTCGGGAGGGGACCAAATTATTAGTAAGGAATCTCATATATGCACCAAAATAAATATCTGAATTATAAATCAAAGGTGCCATTACTATGGATGAAAATAACAAGATACTCTTCTCGTGTGACAAAAATATTTGCAGAGCATTTTAAACTGTTTATTTTCTAATATCACCCTGATCCCGTATCAACAGTATATATTTTCAAAGCATGATTTAACTTTTAATATATTTGTCTATGTTTACGTAAGTTAAATATGTTTACAAAAGGCAGGAGTAAATAATGAAAATGATACTAGTAAAATAAGAAGGAACATTGTTTTCACTATAATATTTCTGGTTTACCTGAAAATGTGTCTAACAGCATACAGCAAGAAAGTACTGCCGCAACAAAAATATGTTACAATGTAAAATCCAATCTTCTATTATTATTTTTTGCTAGCATGTTAACAACTTCGTTTATGTCAATAGGAATGTCTCTATTAATTGCCATATGAGCAAGTCCATTTAGCCGATTCTCTGACATGACAGTATGTAGATATGTTTTTAGTACGCGGAGACAGGAAAAGCTCCTTTGAGGGCTACAGGTAGTTACGGGGAGGGTTGAAAATATTTGTAAGAGAGTGTAGATATTAGGGTATACAGACTTGGGACAAACTTGAAGTGCTTCAAGCGCATTTTGTGGCAGAACCTTCTTTTCTTTACCACACCACAAATTTTTCCTCCTTCAACAAGACTTTCTAAATTGACATCCACTTCATAAAATTTCACAGCAGGTTTCAGTGCTTCAAAATCTGCTTCACTAATGAATTGTGGTATTAAGGGCTGAAGGTCCATACATTGTCGTTGATGAGGATCGAACAATGTCTTTAATTCACTCACAAGTTAGTCCGAATACGGAATACATAGAGACCAAAGGTAGTACTCCTCTTCGTTACTTGCAGGTTGATTCTGTCTGTGTGTCTGCCTGCTTGCAAAACATGGTTCTGACAAACGAACATTTAGATCTTCACATACTGACTTTATTTTCAAGAAGTCTTGAAACTGTCCTCTGCGTTGTCTCTTTTCTTTGAAAGAAGGCTTATGATGTTACTAGCCACTGTGACTGCTCCCAATTACTCCAAAGTAGGTGACTGTAATTCTGGAGATAGTGGTAAAAGAATAGAGTCTATTTCATTCAGTATAACAATAGCAGAGACAAAGTCACATTTTGTTAGCACAGTGAGTATGATGATGCCATGCTATTTCGTTCTGTTAATTCTTATAAACTCTTTACAACTGGTGCAAAGAGTTGAAAAAATGTGCAAATCCCATCGTGATTTTCAATAAACCTTGTTTGGCAGTAACGAGACAGTTTGTTTCTTGTTTCCATCTGTTTCATCTTCCACATAGTGCTCAAAACTCCTGACCTCATGGTTGAAGCAAAAAAGAAAGTTGTCATGTTATTCACAATGCCAAGAGCATTTCGAATACTGTTGAGGTTACGAGCGTGGGCCACAGATAAATTAAGCACATGACTTGAACATTGAACATACACAGCAGTAGGGCAAATACGCTTTATCTCTGCTTGAACACCACCAAAGCGACAACTCATCACACTGCACCCATCGTATCCTTTCCTCTCACATACGCTACATCCAGTTTATGGTCTGTAAGAGTCTAAATGATGGTATTAGCAAGACACTTTCCTGTACGGTCAGTAATGTCAACGAAAGTTAAGAACTTTTCATCCATGGTGCAATCTTTGACATATCGGAGGCAGATAACAACTGATACTTCTTTGCTAAATCAGCAGTTTCGTCGGCAAGCAAAGCACACTGACATATTTCTCTTCCTGCACTTCTTTAATAAGTGATTCAGCAATGAAATTGCCATATTTCTCGATGATTTCGTTTCTGGTGTAGTTTGCGTTTTCTGGAGCAGAAGTCAGATGATTTCAGAGAACATCATCTCCAGCATCCAAACGAAGTCGTAATAGGGCTCTGAAGTTCCCATCATTGTGAAGTGGCTGCTCAGTAGTTAATGGTTCACAATCGTTTGATCCTCGTACAGCCAATTCTTGACGCCCACATAATATAACGGTCTTCACTAAATATAATCCTCACGATTAAATGCGAGATCTGTAATAGTTTTTATATTTTTCTCTTGATTTCGGAGAGGTCCCGGGCCCGATGGACTCATGCCTAGTTACGCCCCTGGTTGTAAATGACTTTCGTGGGGTGTTCTGGAAAAACATGTGGCACTATGGATCGAGGAATGTCCGCGCAACTTCGGAAATGGAAAGTTTCATTCGTCTGGTACCTACTATCAGGCAATGCCCAAACTATAAATACAATAATAACTCACGTCTCCATGCCATGATCAGAGAAGACGGTGTTCAACTTACACACGACATAATATCTCACCTCAAGTCCTTACATTCTCTCAAGCCGTCACTTGAAAGTGGTGCCTGTTAACAATGTACTTACTGATATTTCATGACAGTGGAAAGCCTAGTGTTGCCAACCCAACATTATTTTTATTCAAATGTCACTACGTCAAGTTTTACACATATATAATGCTCAAACATACTTACACATACTCTATTCCTCATACCGAACAGTGTTGTCGACTTCGACTTTGGAAAATATAAATGGAAAAAGATTGCTTGGAAATAATTTTGTGTCGAGTTGGCAACACTGAATGACTTGTGACACTGCTATAACACAATCTTGAGCTCATAAAAAGCTAAAAATTTGAACATAATCTTGCGCTCAATCGCTTTCTACATAATCTTGCGATCAACCGCTAAAACCTTTCTACATAATCTTGCACACAACCGCTAAAACTTTGCACATAATCTTGCCCTCAACCGCTAAAACCTTGCACGTAATTTTGCGCTCAACTGCTAACTTTGCACAACCCCAACCGCTAAAACTTTGTACTTAATGTTTTGCTCAACCAATGAAACTTTGTACATAAACACTAAATCTGACGCTCTATCAGATAAGACAAATCCTATCGGATAAGTCGAGTACTCATGCCAGACAATTGTCTGGCTGGAATTGGCCAAGGAATAAGAGCTCCGAGTACAGGAGTTAGCAGACACATATTTACATCCTATATATTTACATGGTATTGACTTACAATAGCGTACGTACAAGCTTTAAGAGATTCCGGGTAAGTTGCCCACAATATTTAACATGAAATTATCATAATCCAAACATTAGGAGCCATAGATAAGAAAACAAGTATAGATAGTCAAGTTCCATAGTCTAGTTCTTATCCTGCCACCTTGCGGGTGCATTTTTGTTAACGGTCTGGAGTATGTTAACCCAGATAGCATGCACATTAATAGCAAGCTTGGTTTTAACTAGCTCAAATTGACTTCATACTTCAAACCTATTTCAAGATTTATATTGTTACCTTGATATTTATTTGTTAAAATTGATTTGATACAGCAAACTGCATTGAAGCTTAATTTTTACTTCAATAAATTTGCTGTCAACTGGAGATATCAAGCTTGGTGTAAACTTGACGAGTGGAAACTACCTAGGTGTGTCCAGTACAAGCTTAACACTAGCTTAATGTAAGCTTATTAAGGTAAAATGACATGCTTGAAATAAGCTTTAAGACTTACCCCATCCGGATTGAACTTGGAGAGAGGCCCAGATCCACTAAATTCCTCAAGGACATCCTTTAATTTCTTCGTGGAATCTATTTAAGAGAAAATAAAATATAAAATGAGAATACCATAATGAAATAAATGAATTATTTTAGTCAATACAAATGGAATTAAATAGATGAGATGAGACAAAAATGGCACTGTTATGACGGTTCCTGATTTCACCATGGATAAAGTATGTGACAAACGATAGCAAGGATACCCTAATGCAGAGTGGAATTATAAAATCATCAATCTTGAACACGACGATGACTGTTGTGTTTATATATTTATTACAGATTTCTGAAGAATACATTAAACCGACAAGTGATTCATTACAAGCAAAATATATTATTGATGCTTCTTGAATAATATGATGATTGAAGTATTAGTCACAGTTCAAACGAATGAATTATCTCTAATGGCTTTTCAATTAAAAGATTAGATGCAAACAATTAAATAAACGAAGCGAAGTTCACGTTGAGTTTCTCCCCTGTGATGTTTTGTACACGCAGTTGAGCTCAACATATATATATATATATATATATATATATATATATAGATAAAGTATATGAATTTTTAGTAATGGCTTTTTCCTATAAAACTATGAGTATCCACACAAAATACAATATAAGCCTGTGTGAGTATTATTATCGTGGTAGTTTCGAAAACACGTTTTTTTTATACGTATTGTCCTAACTTGCAGGAATTAGAGTATTATCTTGATACAGTTAAAAACAGAATTATCACTGATTATTTACCTCGTTCGGAACACGACATCTTTCTGATCACAATGTACTTTGCAATAGAGTTCAGATTATGCTTGCTGCGTTGTCCCCTCAAAACATGATCACACTATACGACATTAAAAAAAAAAGAAACTAGTGAATCTACTGAACGTAGTTTTCCTGTAATACTTCGTATCTCTCTATTCGATATTAGTTGTGAAAGATGCACCTGTATCTCTTTTAATTACGAGTGCATACGTTGTGTTAAATAAGTAAAACGAGGCATTTTCATAAAATAGTTTACAGTTTATTACTAATAAAACGTTTAATTGAACCTATGTGTTAATTCACTTTTCCTTCTAACGTGGAGTTTACTGCCTGATGCAAAAACGTACTTTCTTAGACAGAGTGTTGTGAAGATTCATCCTACTGATCGCTTTTAGTATCGATTCCTGTTCTGCAGGACTATTACCTTCACTGACGCATTGGCTATGTATAGTACTTCAATTATGAGAAGCTTTACTATCTTCCTACGGGTAAGTATTACGCACGCGAGAGAATACTAAATGAGTACGTGCAGGTATTCAATGCCTTTTTGAAGATATATGCTCCTGACATGTGCTGAACCTGACTCCAAGTTGCGGTACTTCAACTTGTTAACAGCTTATGACGATCAGCTTCTTCCAAGACAGCATCAACTGGGGATAATCCTGCCCGACATTCAATCAACCGAAGGGGTTTCACACTTTGGCAACAGCTTCCTCACGGTATATGCGCTGTTCTTAGGCTGTACACACGTTGCGTTGCTCTTCCCAGAGAGCTCATAAGGATTAGCGTGCCCCTGTTCACGAGAAACTTTGTGTAGGGTGCTACAGCTAACCATCGATCTAGCTGGAGCTCTCAAGTCTCAAGCGCTTTTCAGCTTCCCTTAAAACCGTTTTCTCACGATGGCTAACAGAACTTTGGTTCAACAGGTTAGACACAAAGTGACAACATTCGTCAATACTAGGAAGTTTATAAAATAACTTTCAGCGTGACTTCGCCTTCTATTGTTACTTGTAGAGAAGATGTGTATATGTTTAAAGTTTCTTGGTACGAAAATTTCTTCATTATTTATTTCCATTATGATACAGCAAATTTATCATTAAAACGTAGTACATAATCCTTTTGCGCAAACTCGACACAAGAAGAAAAAGTTGCTACCACCTAGCGGACTACTAGGTAGTTACTGGACTAAGGTAATGTGTTCCAACTGCTCTTTTTTATTTTTATTTTTGTACACTACGTTTGGGGGGGGGGGGAAATGAAGCAGTAGGTTCATTAGATGTGAGGCATTTACTGTTTAGCCGTATCTGAAGAACGAACAAATAAAATTAAGAATATTTATACAAATTCTTAAATGCAGAAAAAAATTATCGTACAGAGTACGTACTGATTCTCTAAACTCGCATTCACATGGGGCGTGACACGTTACACTGTAAATATTGCATAATTTATTGAAATTAACACAGAAAAAAGTGACAACTGCCGTAACCGGGACACGAACTTGGATCTTCCGGTTGATGGCGGATATGCTATCCATTATACCCGGTATTGCTATTCATTATAACCGGTAATTGGAAGATTCGGATTCGAGTTGCGGTCACGGCGTACCTAACACAAGGTTCTTGTGAAAAAAGGAAATAATATCTATCGTATAATTTAATCAAAATTTTTCATCCATTTGATATTATCGTACCTACCTACCAATGTATGAGCATAGGAGTTATCTTACGAATAACGGTTTATTTATATTCTCAATAATTTAAAGGAAATAATAAGCTGGATTTATTTAATTCTAAGAACTTTAAAAAATGCAGAATAACCCATACGATATATGAATGAAGTCAGTTGACAAAAATGTATTTATTATCCAGATGTAACATTTATTCACATAAATAAACGTACAGCTATACAGATAACTTATCTTAGGAAAATATGTAAGAACATGTATCTCACTAACCAACATTTGAAGCTCAAAGTGTCTTTATCTTCAAAAAGGAAGCGCAAATGTTTTCCCAAAATTTCTTTTCAAATTCCGACATAATCTTTTCCTTTGAGTAGTCAAGATCATAATTTTTCATTAATTAAACCCTTTCTTTTAGTATATCAATAGGATAAGATCTGGCGATTGTTGAGGCCAGTCAATGGAACCACGTTTACCAATCCATTTGTCCAACATTTTATTCGAAAAGTTCCTCCCCATAGTCAGTTCATCTTCTTGGCATATGAATTTCTTTCAAAATGGTTGCATGTATTCAGAATGGGCTGTTTTCCAGTTCTAGCATAACTGCATGAAGCATTTTGTGGTAATTTTCGGAGTTAACAATAGGGTTTGGTTAACCAATCAGTAAATATTTATGCCAAAACAGGCGTACCAACATCTTTTAATTCTGCCTGAATCAGCAAATGTGAATCCTTAGAATACCATTATGCCTGTTCATATTTATCTTAAGGGCCCTCCTGACGCCCGCCCACACTTTCTAAATATTTCAAAAACTAAGATCATTATAAAAAATGTAAGTGCATAGCGCACTAGAACTTACAAATTACTATGAAATAATACGAAAATAATATGAAATAATACGGAAATATGAAATAATATGGAAATATGAAATAATATGGAAATAATATGAAATAATAATAATAATATGAAATAAATAATACGATCTCGAAATCTTGTCCGTTGATGAGTGAATACCGTTTGAAAGATTATGACGTTATTATTTAATTGAAGTCTAAGTACTCACCAATCGGCAAGATCTCGAGATTGTATTTCATAGTAAATTTGTAAGTACTAGTTCGCTATGTTCTAAAAAAAATGATAATGCTCTTAGATTTTGAAAAATCTTTAAAAAGTGGCGGCGAGCGCAAGGAGGGCCCTGAAAAGTTGCTTCGTAAGTTCACGGAATGGTTTCGTCACAATGGACATCACCTTCCAGTATGTACCACTCAGAGAATTATATCAGAATACTCTATATAACTTTTAAACTTATTTTTCTGCATCCTTTGTGAGCTCGTTCGACGTATTCCATACAAACAGAACGCATTTGCCTACCTGAACCAAGATATTCTGCTGATCCAGTCTGTCCAAAACTTATTTTTAACCTGTGAATACTTCATCTAGCGTGTTTGGAAAACATTCCACAAATATCTCTTAAACAGCTACTACTTCAGTTGAGCAGCTAAACTCTGCTAGTCAATGAAGGGTCAATTGCTAGTGTCAGTTGATTTATAGGCCTCCCTGTAGCCTGTGCAACTATGTTTCTTCGTAAAAAAAAAAAAAAAAAAAAAAAAACTTGAAATGCTTCATCTTCTTTAAGCAAAAACAGTTTTACAAACACTTGAAAAAAAAATAAAAAAAGAGAAGTGTATTCAGAAACGTCTCTTCATTTACACCTCCAGAATTTTCTGTGAAAGTTCTGTACAAACAATTATCTCAACTTTGTCATCTGTGTCGTGACAACGGACGTCAACTGAATGTGACAACGTGACACAAACGGAAGATTGCACAGAAAACGTCTGTCATATTTTCTGTCACAGAGGCGAAATACATTTCTCTTCTTCTTCGTTTACAAATACAAAAAAAAAAAAAAAACTTTCGTATTCAAAAACGAAGAAAGGAAATATTTGTTGTACGTACAAACGACGTAGGTTATGACAATCATTTTTTCTTTTTAGATTATGGAAGGATGGACCAATTATTAGGGATGGTGTATCTGCAAGAGTTCTTTTCAGTTTAGAAAAACAAGTTAGAGCTGCGATTCTACTAACAATCGCAAAAGGTTCCGGTCCCTTGATAACATTTTAGCCACGCAAGCATTATTTTTATAAAATAGGTTGGCAGCACTGACAACTGGAGTGCTTCGGTTCGAAAATTCTACAGTACTTGTGTCGAATTATGTTAATGCCAAGTTTGGGGCAACTAGGTCTAACTGATGGAAGCAATTTCAATAATTGATTATTTTTAATGGGATGGCAACACTGAACCACTGCACCAATGAAAATGTTTCCAGAGGCTCTGAGATAGTCTATCCAAGACTTTTCCAACGACACCTCAAGCATCTCTCTACGACTTGTGGTTCCTGAACACAGACGGACGGACACCATGAACGGGATTATAATGTTCCTTTAGTTATAGCTTTGCTTTTAAAGGACCTAAAACTAGTCCAATTCAATAATCCCCATAGGAACAAATATTTTGTAATATTTTAATGACAACCGTTAATCCTTCATTTTTGTTTTCCTTCCATTGCTTTTGCTGATTTTCAATTGAATTGAATTTATTTTATGGCCTTTAGGCATCTAAGGCCAGGATACGGTAGGTGAAACGGATATGGAATGAAGTCGGCCATGGTCTATTTTGAAGGTACCATCTCGGAATTCGGCTGGTGTGACAGAAAAAATCGTGTGTAAATTCCAATCAGGATAGTCGGTCGGTTGCTGGGATTAAACCTGGGACTTCCAGAATACAAAGCGAACGCTCTACCGCTGAGCCACGGCCACTCGATGCATTGCTTAAGTTAGGTTGAAAGTAGACTAAAAGTAAATCTCACCATGTAGTTAAACGATTCTCAACTTGTACCCTGCGGCACTTTGATGACCGACAAGTGGTGTTGCGAATTCAGAGAGATAAGTTAACAGTCTGCTAATCTGACATCAGCACACAGTCAAGAATTCTTGTGGTGTAGCCAGCTTTTCCTACCATGGTAAGTGGATGTGGGTCTGGAGACTATATTAGCTGAACTTATCAGAGATCTCTTAAAAATGCACTCTCTGGAAGCTAAAACTTTCGACGCTTCTACTCTCTGAGGTGCTGCGATGGTTCACCAAAATCACAGGTGAGAGTGAGACGCGAAACAAAGAATCTCAGGTATGCCGCGAAACCATATAGGTTGAAAACCATTCATCTAGCTAGTACGCTAAAATTTTCCCACTAAATAAGAATAGAAGCTTTCCAGATGACATGAAATACGAGGGGAGGGTTGAAAAGTTTACAGCCTAACGGGAAAGGAATGCCGAGAGATCAGTGGGAATAACAAATAATTCCACACATTCTCCCTAAGGTCAGTGAACTTCCTACAAACATCCTGAAACAAATTTAACCCTTGGTAGCCCCCCTCCCACACACACACAGACACGAGTAAAAATTATTTATCTTTGCCCAGAAACCAATTTGTACAATGGCAACCACTTCTTGTCCTCAAACCACCTCCATTTCAAGTTGAATTTCAATTTCGAGAACAGATAATAGTCACTAGGGACTAGTTCTGGAGAATATGAGGGATGATCAAATACTTCGTAGTCTAACTGCTCTATTTTCTGCATTGTTCAGTGAGCTTTGTGACAAGGAGCGTTGTCATGGAGGAATGTGATTTCCTTTCACAGTTTCCCACGTCGCTTCTCCCTGATGGCTGTATGAAGTTTATCTATGCAACTACAGTAATATTTGGCTTGCTGAAGATAATCAATGAGAAGGGTGCTGTGGTAATCCCAGAAAACCAATGCCATCGCTTTAGTGGCGGAGTTTTGTCACCGGAACTTTTGTGTCTGGTTGAACCCATGTGGCACCACTGCATCGATTACTTTTTGTTTTCGGATCATAGTGATGGATCTAGGTTTTATCCTTAGTCACCACACGACCCACAAAATTTGCGTAATGCCTTTGCAAGTGAGACCAAAGCTCTTTGTAGCACACACCCACCTCTTCTCCTACCGACTGAATTTCATACTTCGCGTCGCCAACAATAATTCAATTTACAATAAAAGAAACATTAATTTCACTACATGCTTGAAATTTCATATCCTTGCATCTAAAGAATCATAGTATCACATATTAAAAACATACCAATATATTTGCACTCCTTCCCTATTAGGCCAGAAACTTTTCAAACACTCTCTTGTACACAGTTGATCTAGGATAATCAACCAGATAAGACATACGCTGGGGTACATTAAGATAACATTCATAATTGAAGGGTCAGGGAAAAAACGATGAACTCCATCTGGACTCATTTGGCAAAAGAGTGAAAAATAAAGTTTTAAGTCCCATTGAAACACATTGTATTATTTAAACATTCTTTTAATGTGAGCATTATTCTAGGTATATTGCAACGTATATTGATCATTGTTGTACACTGCGTGAACTTAACAGATGGAACCACTAAATCAAAATTGACCAAAAGTAGAGTTTCATCGTTTTTCTCTCTTACCTTTCAATAGTCATCTTCAGGATGAGTGTAATGAGACAATAAGAGTGAGGATATACAGGGTGTTCAAAAAATCTCTCTATCAATATAGACATGTGTAGCGTCTGAGGTTTTTCCAGTAGCTGAATGAAACTTACGGCAAATTGTAAGGAAACGCACCAAGTTTTTGTGAGTTCATCAGTAAACCTCCACATGAGAACTTTCACTGGCACGGAGCACATCTAAGCGAAACTTCAATTCTATCCATTGTGTTGGAAAATATCTGTGGAGGGATTGAGTTTACTGTAACATGTATCCTATTCTTTAGTATATGGTACGAGAAATTTGAATACAGTGCTTTTGAAATTACCTTTATAGGGAAATAGTCCAGTGGAATTACGTCAGAAGACCGTGGAGGCCAAACTGTTGGTACATGCAGCGCTCTGAGAATGTTGCGTCAAAATATGCACCCATTTCCGAATCCCAATGAGGTGGTACTCTATTCTGCTGAAAAAGAAATTACCTGAGGTTGATGTTCTTGCAACGGACCAACAACTGCAACATAATGAGCAACGGACTTCCTGTGATGACTGACGACGTCTTCGCTGAGAAAGAATGTCCAATAACTTTATTGTACGTGAGTATACACCTTCACCAAAGAATCGTTTACTATTGTGTTGGTTTACTATGTGACGAATCATTCTGGATGATAGCAACTCTTAAGAAGGTACCGATAAAACACGGACACATTCCATTATGTCACTTATCCCTGCTAGAACTGGATGGCTAAAAAAGCACTGTTTTCACGTACGAACTGGATTGCAACATCTATAAAAGAAACCTCTTCAATCTGAATGCAATGCACAGCAATGCCATTTCGCTGTCCAAAGGCTGTCTAACGAAAGAGCAGGAATATTTTGATTACCGTGTCAGTTCATTTATTTTTTTATCTTTTTTTAAAGACAAATAAAAGAAAATCAAATTGGTTGTTACGTATTCATCACGTATCTGTCTTCATATACCCATATTGTATTGGACTAAGATAAATGAGCCCAACTCTCTAATTGAATTTCGAGCTCAAATGGACATTCTGGTCGACAGATTGTAATCGTAAATATATAATCCACTCTTCCTACGGCATGAATTCAATCAAGAAACAGAAAGTAACATAATCACACACACACACACGCACACGCACACGCACACGCACACACACACACGTCATTTAATAACGCGACTGTCGGTCGGTTTGAACTTTTTTTGCTTAATTTTATATTCTTTTGTAAAAAAAAATAAAAAATCACAAACTTGCAACAGGCCAACGAGAAATAATTCAATTCCTTATTACATGCATTGCGCTGCAAAATTGGTTGTCTTGGCAACAAGCCAGGTTGATGACACTCGCTCTTCCCAGAACGCTATTTAATTCCTTGCCGTCTGATATATACATTTACGCACAACGGTAACTTTAAAGCATGGAATTAACGAACACCGAAAGGAATGACAGTTATTTTTTGCAGTATTTGGTGGTTCTTTTTCTTCATGCTTGTATGCTATCTAAGCCCCTTGCTCTTTTCAATTACAGTGAAATTGTCAGTTGATGAACGCAAAAGCAAAAACGAAAAATTAATCCACCAACAAAAAGAATAGCGAGACGGACTTTTCCGTGGAAGTGTGAACGACGCTCTTTTGAATACTAACAACGAGGAAACCATGCTAGTTATTTATTTATATAAACTACTAGCTGATTAGCCCGCACGTTGGTGCGGGGTGAATATATTTGAAACTTTATGGGGAAGCGACTTGTAATACTGTCATTAATTATTCTTTGTCCTAAGAAACACGCATGTCATATATCAAGTTTCTAGCTCAAGCGGTTTCCAAGTTACACTCCCACCCCCATTTCATCCCCTTTGGAGAGTACCAGCCTTTTAATACCGTAGTTAAATCTCCTAAGTTATAGGGAATATGTGGGCTAAGTTTTGTTCCAATCGGTCAAGGGGCGTGGAATTGTATCTAGGTATAGCGTTTAAATAAACAAACAACCCAAGCAACACAGAATATCGAGCTAATATCGGGCTAATATCGGACTAATATTAGGATAATATCGGGCTATTATCCGACTAATATCGAACTAATATCGGGCTAATATCAGACTAATATCAGGCTAATAGACTAATATCAGGCTAATATCGGACTATTATCAGAATAATATTGGATTAATATCAGAATAATATCGGACTAATTTTGGACTAATATCAGGCTAATAATGGACGAATATCGGGTTATTGTCAGGCTAATATTGGAGTAATATCGGACTAATATCGAGCTAATATTGGACTAATATCGGGCTAATATTGGACTAATATCGAGCCAATATTGGGCTAGTAACGGCCAATATCGACCAAGGTCGGCCCAGCATTGAGCAGACATTCTGTGTTGCTAGGGAAACAGATTTTCAATATTAAATATTTTGACGCACCAAAGAATTAAAAACTTTTTAAAAATTTACCCGAGGCCTCCATCATGGGCTATAGTCGTGGTTTCTATCGTATTTGTGTGACTTTTGAATACACAACTATATATCATAGTCGTAACATGGCCTACAGCCTATTCAATTTGTTGAACTGAGACTATTGACACTCAGTGCTTAAGAGGCTACGTTCCTGAGTAAGATGTTGGGGGACGCTGATGTTATCGCCCATTCGTAAGCAACCGCTTCAATCCCACCCAAAAGTTGAAGGAAATGTGCTTAGAAATGCTCGCTTAGAATTTCTTAATCTAGTTTACATATCTTGTGCATTGTTTAAATATGCTACTTTCAATCGTTGCTGCAAATTGTCAATCATGGCTGATCGATTGTGATTAAATATGAATCAAGGATATTAGTAACCATCGAGAAACGTCATACATTAATAACCTAGCGATTTGTCTTACACCACTTACTTGAATGAAACTTCTGTCTTGGAACGCGGACGATAATTAGGCAGATATGGTTTGAGCTCCGATGTTCGGTTAACGTTCGACCACTTATCCAATGCCTCTGCTCTTAGTCCAAAACTCACTTCCACAAACCTTGCTTTCCGTAACTGTTCACTTTCCTCTTACTTGAAATACTTCACGTCTGCTTTTCTCTCATTCCGGGTTACGGAAAGTAAACTTTACCCGTCCTGTTTACGTTAACAGACATTTGTCATTCCTCAGTTTTTCCTACTCTGTCACAAACACGCAAAACTTCTGACTTTTCTTTCAATATTTCTTTGAATTCCTATCATGATTATAGTTTCCATTCTTTATAGTACTAGCTGAAACAGTTTTTAAGCTTCGGTACATTTCCTATAAAATGTTTTCAATTCTTTGGCACGTCACAAGATGTGGATGAATTAGTTATTGCAGAAGCCATGCATCTCTACATAACAGCATTTTGAGATATTCAACAAAATTTCTTTATATGATTCGAAATGGAATGAAATCGATCCAGTTTTTCCTCAGTTGTTAATAAGATGATTGTGTATTGTCATGTTTAGAGCAAGCTTTTCTAACGAACTTAGTTTGCCAGATATAGGCTTCTAACGTACGTAAATAAGTCAGCGTTCTGAAAACTTTGCTCTAAAATGAAACTTTCAAATCCTTTATTAGGCCCTGTCGGATGTTTGATTTATTTTTATATGAAATTTTATGCATAATGTTAAAGCAAAACAAAGTACCGGTACATACATTCAAAAACAAATTATGAGTAAGGAACACATTTTAGATACTGAACCAAGGAATTTCTAGTAAGCATGAACTTTCGAGTCATCTATTAGGACATTATTTTACTTTACATTTCTATGAAAATACTATATGATGTTAAAATTACTCTTATTTTCAGCAAGTAATGACCAAGTCCTCGTGATTCAGTACGGTAAGGTAGCAGACTTTGGATCGAGAATGAGTAGCCACATTGGATCGAATCCCGCGGCCGATCATAATGTGGATAGGTTAAGTCTTTGGGTTGAATAGCTAAACTATAGCCATGTTTTGTATTATGTTTGTACTACGTGGAAATGAAAGGCTATAACTTATGTTAAACTGAATGTAGAGTAATTGAATTGAAACTAACCTATCTGAATGTACATGGAGATTAACCTATTGGAATCTAACGAAAACTAACCTAACAAAGTAATGTATTCCAACTTAGCGAAACTTTAACTATTGTACTAACCCAATCCAACACTCTACGCTCTAGACTAATGTATATTGTTCGTTTAACAAACTAAACTATTTGAGAACGGATCTTTACTTACATGTTTCGCATACAATGCAGTTGGACTGCATTAATATTGTTATTTTCGGTCATGTGAAAGCAGTTGAATATCATTGATGATTTTAGTATGATTTATATTTATCGAGAAGGAATTTAGATAGCAGGGCTTTTTATATGGTAATTCTATGAAGATTAACATGATCGAAATTTAGTTTTATGAATGGAATATGTATTTAAGGACATCCTAACATTGTTTGTCTAATATATCTGCATGAAAGAGAACATATGTAATTATTTTTATTTAAGATTTAAAGTTGAATTTTAGCGACTAAGCTATAGTATATATCGTACTTTGGTATGTAAAATGTCAAGTTGGGTACATTATAATGTTCTCCACCATAATATTCGATTATGGTATTAAACATCTATGCTGTGAATAAAGGTTTCGTTTAAATACCTCGTTTTTATTATCGACTACGATTTATAGTCCACTTGAGGAAACTCAGTTTTCCTCAAGGCAAAGGATTATATAAAAATCAAGTTTAGCCTCACCTACAGATAGGTCCATCAAAGCAGGCATGTTGATTGGTTGTAACTTCGATGACGACCTTCCTCATGCAACGGAATGTTTCCCTATACTGGGAAACAAGATAAGAAGAGTTTCGACGCAGTAAAAGGATCTATCATACATATCCACGCCTATTCACCCATTACACATTCTTACTGAGCTTTTCCAGTGCTTCCCTCAGTTTCATAGATGAATACTGGGATGTAACTTTAAGTAGGTCATGACCGCTATATTACCCATACTCTCCTCCACCATATTGAAGGCTGAGCCAGAGGTACGTGAAGGCCATAAGTAAATTTATAACTCAGTAAGTATTGCTCCTTGTCTGGTTGACTGTTCTATGCTTGGAAACGGCGTCAGTTAGTTGCGTCCCAAGTTATTAGAATGTGGTTAGTTGCGTCTCTCACCCGATACAATACCCGGTCAATTGCGTCCCAATGTGTCACTTGATGTGGTCTCTTAGCGTTACCCAGAAGCACCATGAGGAGAGTGACTGCATAGTCTTCCTTTTTTTTT
>JAGDQP010038736.1:7289-18030 GCA_022664845.1 Lepisma saccharinum
AAAAAGTGGAAACCACGAGTCTGAAAAGTTAATTGTATCAGAATCATCATTTTCCTAAATAAGTCAAGTTATCATTAATATATTTAACATTGATTTTAATTAGCATCAATAAATACGGGATTGTCTGTAAACATCTACGTTGGCACTGTTTCTAGCTCAAAAGAAAGAACTAATATTCTAGAGCTATCCTGCAATCCAATTATTTCGGAATAAATGAGGCCACTATCAATCAATATCTTGTCTGAGCCAACTGCAGTGTGTTTCTTTGCTTAGGAACCCAGGACAATGAGCTTTGGTATTGACAAGAGACAGCTTGATGCAAGTCCTGCTCAAAAGTTTGCATTTGCTTCCTTCTGATTGTTAAAATATAATGGCAACTAACCGTTGATGGCATCATCACCCGATTCGCTATATTTACAATGTTTTTGTATCAGTTTTAGGATGCAGAGGGTCGATTAGACCACTTAACATCTGCTATATTCCATCCCTGTGCAAAGTATCTGATGAAATTCTAACCTTCATTTCCTCTTTGTGCTTGTCTTGTATTGTGTCTTTATTATCTTCATACAAGAGTTGTAAGTTTTTTGTTTTGTTTTTTTTCAGTTTGCAGCAAGTATGCAAACTTATTATGTTCTTAGGATCTCGGGACTGACAAGTGAGAATAATGACGAAGATTCCACCTTGCTTGTGACTCTATCTCATGGATGGTGTAGTTATCCATATATCATATCCACAAAGCATTCCAGAATCCATGATTATGCCGCATGGTACTTCTCTTTAAGAAAACGATCCTCAATGGTATAATGATATCTTTTCATGAACCTGAGGTGCACTAGGACGTAGCGAGGGTAGTTAGTGCGCCCTGTTACGAAGAACCAGAAAATTAAATCGAGGAACGTAAGCATATATATGTACATACCAATCGCCTTCTTTCTTTGCCCTTAGCTACTCCTTTATCAGAAAACAGGCCTTGTGAACACATCAACCAACAGTTGAGATATTACATTGACATCCTAAAATAATGACGAAATAAGATAACAGATATTCTGTATGATTCAATCATATGATACAATACGTTGAGCCCTGACTTTATGCCTGCTGCCATCCTGAACTGAAGGTGTTGCAAAAGGACGACATGGTGTGAGAAGCCATTTTCATCTCAAATATACTTTACTTAAGAATTATCAACGATAAAAATACTTAATAGGCCTACTAAAATTGTGGGTGTAGCATATGACATTTTTCTGTAATATCGCACAATAAATTGAACAATGACGTTATTCACGGACGCCATCTTGAAATTGTATCAGACATTTTCATCTTAAATAGACTATACTTCAAAGTTATAAACAAATGAAAATACATAATACCAAAATTTCGGGTGTGTTATTTGACATTATTCAGTCATATGGCACAATGCATTGAACATTGATGGTATCGGCGGACGCTATCTTCACTTGAAGAAGTTTTCCAAGGATGACAAGGTGCCATCGTCTCAAACAGACCCCACTTAAAAGTTATCAACAATAAAAAAATCTTTATACAAAACATTTGGGTTCAGGGGAAAATTTATGAGTTTAAGCATCATAACTCACAACAATTCTCACACATTGTAGAACAGACCAAGATGGCTTTTCTGGACCCAGAGTAACCGCCACATCCTTTCTTGCAGGCACAATATAGTGGATCTGACAGATCATCTGGAGCAAATGGTTTGGATGTTAAAACTGGTTTAAGTGTTCTCTTGAAACTTCCATTTTGTTTTATAGTTTCAATTTTCCATCCCCACTCTGTGAGGGAGACTTCCTAACCCCCTCTGAATTTGCAAAATAAGCGATAAGTAAGTGCTGATGGCACGCCTTTGAGGTCGTGTACCGTGCTGATGGTAACACAACGGGAGTTATCAGTGTTTGAGCGCGGGAAGATAGTTGTGTTAAACGAATGTAGCAGGCGACTTCGGAAGTCATCTGGACATTGAACTTTTGTCGCTTCACAGTGTCAAGGGTGGACCGTGAGTACTGCATTTGAAGCACTACGACCAATTAGGGACAACACAGTGGCCGCCCATAAGTGCTGAATGACCTCGACCGTCAGCGTCTGGGCAGATTCGTCCGGGCAAACAGACAAGCAACAGTGCGTGATCTGACAACAGGAATCAATACAGAACGTTCCAGAAATTTGTTTCAGAGGTCAGTGCAGCACAATTTGGTCTCCATGAGTATCGAGGCCGAAGACCGACACGTGTTCCGCTACTAACCGCTGCCCATCCGCGTCGGCGACCCACATTGGGACTTAGAGGACTGGCAATTTGTAGCGTGGCCATATGAGTCACGTTTCCAATTCTTACGCTCGAATGGCAGGGTCCGAGTGTGGCGCAGACCCTATGAGGTCATGCACCTAAGTTGTCAACAATGCACTGTGCAAGCTAGCGGTGACTCTGTCATAGTGTGGGGCGTATTTACCTGTCACGGTTTGAGTCCTCTGGTCCGCCTGAACCTGTCATTGACCGGCCAGTGCTATGTTCACCTGCTTGGTGACCATCTCCAGCCCTTCATGTACCCTGCAAAAAATTAATTTTTTTAGGATGACAATGCGCTACGTCACCGGGCGGCAATGCTACGCGACTGGTTTGAGTAACATTATGCCAACTTTAACACATGATTTGACCCACTAGATCGCCGGACATGAACCCTATCGAGCACATATGAGATATCATCGGACGGGTTATTCGTGCCCAGGATCCTCCAGCTGCAACAACCACCAAATTGTGGACTGCAATCGAGACTGCATGGCTGCACATCTCTCCAGCGGAATACCAACGACTTATCACGTCCGTGCCACGTCGAGCTGCTGAATTTCGCCGAGCTCGAGGAGGTACCACATGTTATTAGATAAGTATAAAATGACGTTTCTCACTTCAGTGCATAGGATATCCGTAATTATTCATTCTGTTGTAATAAATATTAATAGAACACATCAAACCAGAAATAAAATACTACATTATTACATAATTTGGAAAAACAAGATGGATTAGTTCGCCCAGTCTGTTCATGATTAGGGGTGTTCGATAAGGCTAAGGACCTATCGAACTTGGGGTGTGAAAATTTATCGAGTTGTCATCGGTTACTCGAAACCGTTCGAGTATTAGAAACTATCGAAATTTTGGGTATTATCGAAAGTCCGAGTATTATCGAAGTTTCCGGTATTGTCGACAGTTCAGGTATTATCGAAGTTTCGAGTTTTGTCGAAAGTTCGAATATTATCGAAGTTTCGAGTATTATCAAAAGTTTGAATATTATCGAAGTTTCGGGTACTATCGAAAGTTCGAATATTATCGAAGTTTTGGTTATTTGAAAGTTTTAGTATTATCAAAATTTCGGGTATTTTGAAAATTTGATTATTACAAAAATTTCGGGTATAATCGAAACTTTGAATATTATTTGTCTCTGTGTGTAAGGCAGGGACTCTGTGTGTAAGGGGGGGAAGTCTGTGTGTGTGTGTGTCTGTGCCGCTCGAAGAGCACAAGATAGAGCGATGCGCTTTTGTACACACTCCAGTTAGTGCCACAGACAACAGAACCGGAATGGTTGTCAGTCGCACTATTTCATTTCAAGATGGTGGCCAAAAGAAAATGGAGGCCAACGGGAAAGTGACGAAGTATGATCACTCTGACATTCTAAACGGGTGAACCGAATCGAGTAATTCTTTACACGATTACTGACATTAGTCACCTACAGGTTATATATAGGCTTATAATTTCATGGGGCCGCTGGCCTCGGTGGACGTCAAAGGGAATGTTCGAAAACTGCAAAATGGGGGTTCTTCTGCGACCTCTTCATTGGAGGGGGCGGGATGGGTCCGATTACTGCGGTAAGTGGTCATAGGAATTTCAAGATGGCGGTAGAAAAGAAAATGGTGGCCTTAGAAAAGTGTGCTAAAAATAGAAGGCCGCGCTCAAGTCCCGATTTCTAATCGTTACGTATTACTGCAGTACGTGATCCTAGTCGTTTCAAGTTGGCGGCAAAGAAGAAAATGGCGGGCAACAAGAAGGCGGGAAAAAAGAAAATGCGACCACTGGCGGAAGGGCGGGCCTAGCTTGTTTTTCACCCACATGCAGCAAGTATTTAGTGAAAAGAGATCTTTAGTAATCAAATGAAATTTAGTTTTCTGTTACCATCCCAGTATTCACCTTTTTTGATTTTAGTTCAGATTTAATTGGGTTGTATAACTTTAAACTATTCTAAAACATATCAATAATTTGGTATAAAATCTACCCACTTCACATAGCCTATATAAAACTATGAGTCCACAAAGAAGAAAGAAAAAAGGAGGTGCGTGAAGTTGACAGGACCACCTAAAGCTCAAATTCTCAAACTCGCTCAAGAATTCGAGTACAATTTGAGATTTCAGAAAAAAAACTTTCAGAATTTGAGCTTTCAATATAAACTCTCTAAGTCCATTTCAAAGGTGGTCCTGCCAACTTCACGCTGAAGGATCACCAGAAGCTCTAATTCTCAAACTCTCCCCAGAATTCGAGTACAATTTTAACTTTCAGAATTTGAGCTTTCAATATAAACGCTCTAAGTCCATTTAAAAGGTGGTCCAACCTACTTCACTAAGGAGCCCAAGTAGCACATTCAAGTCGGCCGATATGGACATATAGGATTTTACGACATCGATCTACATCGTTGATCGATATCGGCCAAGATGTTTGCCATCCAATATGGGGCCCATGTCGTTGAACGATATCGATATATGTCGTAATATCCTATATGCCCATATCGGCCGACGTAAATGCACTACTTGGGCTTCTTTGAAACGGACTTAGAGCGTTTATATTGAAAGTTCAAATTCTGAGAGTTGGTTTTTCTGAAAACTCAAATTGTACTCAAATTTTGGAGCGAGTTTGGGGATTTGAGCTTTTGGTGGTCCTGGCAACTTCACGCACCTTAAGAAGGCTAAAATATACCACTAAAATGTATTAAACGTCAGATGCAAAAATGACAGTAAAAGATAAGTGATTGGCTTTTTTTTTTCGGAAAAGAAAGAAACAGTGATAGATGTTGCGTGCAGGTCACTGACAAGATCATATTTCTTTCAACAATGGCAAACCAAAGAACTGCAAGGCCGGTTTTCTTTGAAAGTCCGTTTGAAACGCAATACAAAACAGCTGGGAGAACTCTTGAGGAAATAATAGTTTGTTTCTCTTTCCGTAAGAAAAGTTCGCAAGTTATTGAATTTTATATGCAAATTGCATTAGAGCCGTTTGAAATGTAATTATTAAATCTTTATATTAATATTGAGAAGAAAACGTACGCGTGACATATGAATGGCAACGTAAAGACAATTCACATTTACATATTTTCAAAAATAGCAAGTTTAAAATGCTTCAAAATTTTCCAATTTCCAAACGACGCTTTATTCAGGGAATATATTATATAAATTGCACTGGTTGTACATTCCCTGAAACAACTAACCAAAGTGCCCTTTTAAATCTTTCGCAAGACGTACCTCAATACCTCTTTTCTGTCTGTCGCATTGATGTAATCGGTCCTGGGTTGGAATCCCAGTCAGAGCACGTTGTTTTTCTCACCTCACCCCCTTTATCCCTTTTGTCTCTTTTCTGTCATATGTAAAGGTAAAGTTCTCCCTTGTGCTTAGCACCATGCCATGAATACATATAGGGGGTGCGGAGTTAAGGCTCCACACTTTCTTGATCTCAGCCGTATCTGAAGGCGGTGTTCGTGGACTACTGGTCAAGACGTCAGCTTCTTGAGTGATAGGTCCCGGGTTCGAATCTCGCCTGGGACAACACATTTTTCTTCTTTCTTTCTTTCAAAATATATGTTCACATGCTTATTTTTAATACTAATAATTGCTTTCTTGTATTTTTCGTATATTATCTTACATTACTGACCATGGGAACGTGGAGGTTAGGTAAAGCTAGGTGCGGTCATGTATCTTTACACTTTTTGTTCTCATATACGTCATAGTTCTTTTCGTCGGAGCAGAGAGCAACTTTCTCCATTTCCAAGACGAGCGGGCAGGGGCTGTGTGCAGTCTCGTTATATACACCCAGTCACGTAACAACAACAGTCGTTTACTACTGTACTGTGGCTCTCTGGTCTACCTCCGATACCTTTTCCTAGCTTGTGTACCCGTCGCCCCTGATGCGTCACGGAGCTATCGTGCTAATCATCTTTCCATGCTCTACATCAGGGATGACCAACAGCTGACCCGCGGACCGCGGAAAGATAGAAATAATAAATAAATTGTGTTTTATCATTTTAGCTATTAGTTTCGACTGGGCACTTTATGATTGATACATTACTTATATTTTTAGTGCTAATTATAGAAAATAAAACTTAAAACATTCCCGTTTTAAGTGGTATATTAGAAAAAATATTTGGGTTCATACTTTAAGAGAATGCGCGGAAATGTACTTACATCAGAGCGTAAGTGCGGGCTGCAAAATATGTCTGTATGTGACGGGAAATTTAACATTAAATTAAATAACAGTATGTTTAATGTATAAGTGTTTTTAACACAAGAACGCGATCCCTAATTACGGTGTATCTCTTCTATCATACGATGTGCTACATTCGTCTATCTTTTAATATGTCAGAGATATTAAACAACCATTACAGTCAAAAAGTGTATTCTGAATGTCAGTATGTGAAGCGTGGAATTGATCCAGGTACTCTATTAATAACAAATGTGTCATTAAATTCAACAGAGTTGTTTTAAAATGTTTTTTGTTTTAATATTTGATTCGAATTTGAATAATTCGTTTCGTCCATTGTACGTACAAGTGTCGCTTATTTTGTTTTCAATTCTCCAATACTTTGCAATTAACAGGAATCAACAGCTTTTGCCAAAGAGAAGATATTGGTTAAATCTAAGAAGTATTGTTGCGGATGTACTTTAGGATCGGGGTCAGCTGTAATTGGATTGTTCTTTTCGGTATGTCTGTTTATGATATTTTAGAAAAATGTAGTATATACTTTCCTTTTAAATTAGAAATGTAACAATTATAAATTTTAGCCATGAATAGCATAGAAAATTTAAAATTGTAAAATTAAAATATCTTTCTACTAACAAATCTGCATCATTAAGTAATTATGTGACCAAACTTTTATAATTTATTATTCAGAATACGAGTTAAAATATTTGTTTAAGTTGTGAATAGAATATCTCAATTTTAACAAGGAACATCGGAAAGGAAACAAACATAGGCGAGTACAACTTCAAGAGTATCGCATTGATTTGTACTTTACTGTTCGGGTCGACGACATTTCTCTAACAAACTGGCTGCAAATTTTCCAAATAGTACGCTAGTTTAAACCAAGTTTCGACAAGACTTGATTTTTCCTTACAGTGATAAATTAATAGTGATGTTTCCTGCTGGATTACTAAATGGAACGCCGGGTTTCAAAAAAAAAGTTTTATTTAACAACTTTTTGTTCATATTTATAAATATTTTTCCTCTTTCCTTCATTTTACATAATTTTCAAAATTGTACATATTTTCCGAAAATAACTAAAAAATTCAAGTTAGATAAAAGATTAGTTCACGCGCCACGAAAATATTATTATTTTATAGGAAAGGTTCATAAAATAGTAAAGGAAATTAAAGAAGACTCCACAAATCCCATTAGTTCTCTTTAGTATCTTTATTTGTAGCTCCTTCCACTCCGGGAGTTCCAGAATAACTAACTTACATACAACCTGCGCTGTTTATATAGGTACATGACACTATAAGAAAATTAGACTATCTCCCATAGATGTTTAGTATATTTTGACAAAGTATTTTCTATATTATTTAAGTCTTTGGTATATATTTATAAATTATGTATAATGTATCTGGTGGTTATAATATGCTTCAAAAGTATTTATAACAAAATGAAATTCAATAAACAAATTTAGATATATTAAAGATTTATACAAGTCTTAAGCTTCTTCTGATAATTTCATAAATACCTGTAATAGTACAAATTCCGAAAGGCGATTTTATAAAAACAGGTGGCTGGTGGGAGGTCTTATATGTCTCGTACAAAAATATAGGCATCTCGCAGGATGCGAGGTGGCGTTACAGTCCTTGGAGTAAACATGATTTCACATATGGTGTTGAATCCCATTTCCACGAAAATTTCCGTATCAAATTTACTGGCCTTAAATGAATGGTATTTTCAGCCAGGAAACAATTTATATTATATGGATTACATTGAATGTTATTTCTTCTTTGGCGAAACTCACAGCGACAATATTCACTATTTTATTTCCTCTTTAATGGTATGGGAAACTTCAACGTTAGAAAGCTCTCGTTCATCAACGAAATCCCGAAAATCATACGTTCGGATCTAACATGGTGAAACGTAACTTCCTTTTTAGAAACCATTCCTTTTATAATCATTGTACTATCGCGTATAATGAAAAAAAATAACCGAACTTGATTTTTCTAACCTAACTTTAAACTTTGGAAATAACTTATTAATAATAGATATGAGAATATAAGAATGTTTTTTACAGAAAAAAAACGGTACAACTTGACACCATCCGGGATTCGAAACGAGGTCTGCTACTTAAAGAGCAGCCTTGTTATCCACTTTTTATTGACCAATTATAAAATACATTGGCTCATACATTACTGGGCTTCGAAAAGAATAAACTTATTTAACAATTTTACTTGAAATCAGCCCACAATTTATTTTACATGTTGTATTTTCTTTTTGAAAATGTTAATAAATAACTCTTTCATAATTTGCATAATATTTATGTCTTGTTACCTATGGATATGATAACAGTGACATTAACAGTTGATTACAGTACATTTCATGAGTATCAATTTCTATTCGGTTATACAGTAATTCCAAGTTTGCAATAGTTAACCATATTACAAAATTATGTTTAGTTATAAGGAGCATTTGGTATTCAGGAAATTGGGTATATTTATCGTAAGTAATATATTCTATATTGGTTCGTAATATCCTTGCCATGATAATTTGGAATGATTTCCATATGATTGGATTTAAACATTTAGTAATACGATGTTGCATGTTACCTATTTCACCACATTGTTTACAAAGCAGAGAAGCAGGTCCCTGCAAGTGAAATAATTTTTCATTTGTGCGCATTATTTCGTGAATTGTGTAATACCATATTTGTTGACCAATATATATACTTTCACTTTGTTTATATTCTGCCAAACTTTGTTCCATTTTATTTGTGGATACTTTGTACTAATTATAGTTTCAGTTTCTATCTTTTCAGTGTAGTACGCATACAATTGCTTAACATGAAATTATTCTATTTGTATTTGTCCTGGAATAGCATACACCATTTTAATGATTGTATCGGTCAAATAAAAATTTCGATTTTTCCAGTTATTAATATTTAATGGGAAAATAAGTTGTATTTCTTTCAGCCTCAACGTGCAGTTGGTATAACAAGAAAGTGTTTCTACATGGTTACGAGGGGCATGCTGAAATGATTTAGATACTCCAAATAATTACAATATATTTATTTCCAATGCCTACAATTTTTCAACGTATTCCCCTTGATTGGCGATGCACAGCTGCATCCGGTGGAACCAGCGAAGCCTCTGACCATGCCTCTTTTGAAAAGACTCTCAATTTCGACTTTGTGGGCAGACAGTGCCTCATCTTTGCTGCTGAAACACTTTCCTCTGAGCTTCTGCTTCACATTTGGAAACAAAAAGTCACATGGGACAAGGTCAGGGGAGTACGGTGGATGTCCAGCATTGCGATCTTCTGTTCTGCCATGAACTCCACTGTCCTGCCTGCTAAATGTGCTGGTGGTTTGTCATGGTGCCAGAGGAGTCCACGGCTGCCTGTTTTGGGACGCTGTCTCTTCAGGGTTTCAAGGACTTGTGGTACACAGACAGTGATATACCATGATGCTGTGACTGTTTTTTGTTCTTCAAGTACTACTGTGGCCACATGACCGCTCTTCCGGAAAACGAAACCACCATTGCTTTCCCAGAAGTTTTTGATCGCCGCACTTTTGTGGGAGAGGCTTCGTCGTTGAAGCACCAGATCGCCGTCTGCTGCTTAGTTTCGGGGGTCATATTGGTACATCCAAGATTCGTCACCTGTGACCACTTCTGAAACCCACTTGGACCTCTCATTGTTAAATGTTTCCTTCATAAAGTGGCACCAATCAACTCTGGCTTGTTTTTGGTGATCAGTGAGGAGATGTGGCACCCAGCGGCAGCACCGTTTGGAGACGCCTAGGTAGTGGCGGGTGATCGTTTGCAACGACCCCGATCCGATGCTTAGGGTTGCTTCTATTTCGGAGTATGTCACATGACGGTCCTCTTCAATTATTTTCCTTACGGCACCAACGTTTTCTTCAGTCACAGCCATTGGCGGACGTACAGGGTGAGGTTCATCTTCAAGGAACCTCCTCCCACGCTTGTATTCCGCAAACTAATTAAAAACAGTTGCTCGTGAAGGGGTAGACTCACCGAAAGTTGTAGATAAAAGATCAAAACTCTGTTGCTGTGTCAAGCCACGTTTAAAATCATATAAAAATCATAGCACGCCAATCGCGTCTAATGAGCTCCAGGATGAGTTGAGAAATGAGCATGCAAACAGTTCACAACTAATGAGCTGTAGCGAGCAGCCAATCAGAAAACAGCATTCAAGGTCAACATTCTATAAATAGAACTACGCGCTTGACGTTGGCGGTGTCGATTTTCCGCTAGTTCTAACTGGTTTTTC
>JAGDQP010038737.1:0-18030 GCA_022664845.1 Lepisma saccharinum
ATGTTTGCAATTCTCTTGCAGTAATCAACGTTTCTACCAAAATTCAAGTTTCTAGGCCTAGTCACTTAGGCTGTGCATCCCTTCAATAAACCATTTTGGCGGCCATATTTGTTTTAAAGATGGCGACTTATAAAAACTTTTCTCATATGTTTGCAATCCTCTTGCAGTAATCAACGTTTCTACCAAGTTTAAAGTTTCTAGTTCTAGCCGCTTAGGGTCTGTATTCTATCAAATCATCATTTTGGCGGCCATGTTTGTTTTAAGGATGGCAACTTTTTAAAAATCAAAGGCAAAACCAAAATAAGTACATTTTCTAGCTTCAAAACCAGTATATACAACATTCACGTTTCGTCATGAGGTTTACGTCCTGCATTCAAACTTTTTCAAATTTACCCACGCTTTCGGAAGGTTTTCAGTTCGAGTTTAGTCAAATTGTATTTTATTCAGTAAAATCACATGTTCTTTTATCTCATTTTCTGTGTATCTCAACGATATTCAATAATTTTGCTCATGTATGCTATCTTTCTGTAATTTACCAACGCTTTCGGCAGCTTTTAGTACTATTTCCGTCAATATTACATTTCAGTCAATACAATACGTTCTTGTTTCTGTGTTAGTTCTTGTATATCTCAATACCAACTTATATTCAATATTTGTACAATTTACCAGCGCTTTCGGGAGCTTTTCTATGCAAATTTAGTCAAATTACATTTTATTCAGTACAATAGGTTCTTGTTTCTGTGTCAGTTCTTGTATATGTCAATACCAAGTTATATTCAACATTTGTGCAATTTATCAGCGCTTTCGGGAGCTTTTCTATGCAAATTTAGTCAAATTACATTTTATTCAGTACAATCAGTGTTTATATTTCTGCATATCTCAATACCAACTTATATTCAACATTTGTACAATTTACCAGCGCTTTCGGGAGCTTTTCTATGCAAATTTAGTCAAATTACATTTTATTCAGTACAATAGGTTCTTGTTTCTGTGTCAGTTCTTGTATATGTCAATACCAACTTATATTCAACATTTGTGCAATTTACCAGCGCTTTCGGGAGCTTTTCTATGCAAATTTAGTCAAATTACATTTTATTCGATACAATAGGTTCTTGTTCCTGTGTCAGTTCTTGTATATGTTAATATCAACTTACATTCAATGATTCTTTTGTATTCGTTACCTTTCTATAATTTATCAACTCTTTCAGAAGCTTTTCTATGCAAATTCAGTCAAATTACATTGTATTATGCAAAATCAGTGTTTATATTTCTACATATCTCAATACCAACTTATATTCAATGATTCTTTTCGTGTTCGTTTTCTTTCTATAATTTACCCACGCTTTCGGAAGGTTTTCAGTTCGAGTTTAGTCAAATTACATTTTAATACGCAAAATCTGTGTTTATAATTCTTTCAATCAAGCATCAACCTTAACTAAAATTGTATCAAACAATGTTACTGCCAATACAATGTTCCTAGATCTTCTTAATATTCACAAGTACTTGAAATATCTTACATTCATGTCTCATTGTCATCATTACCAATAAGCATTTCATGTTTTCTTTTTAAAATATTCATTTATGTTCTTTATCTTGCAATATAAAAGACTTCTCTTTTTACCCTCTCAATCTTCTTTCTCATTTCTTTTTTTCATTAACAAAATTAATTTCTTTGCGCCTGTAGGTATCTCGTCGAAGACAACCCATTTTTTTTTCTCAAAACTAATTAATTTGTTGTTCTTCTTCTTCCGACAAGATGAAACAAGACTTCAACAGCAATAAGTTCTTGTGCTCCTGGCCAGGGAAAGGGGTAAGAAATAAAGGTCAAGGGGGCATGTCTCAATTAGCGAGCTGTCAATCCACGGAGTAGATTTGGAGGGTAACAGTCAGAGTCTCATGCAATAACCAGGTTTTTAATTAATGCGTAATTAAATCATGGTGTAGCAGAGCAGGGGTATCCTACTCAAGTTACCCCTCTTTGTTATGTAACCACGCATCTTTGTAAAAAAAAAAACACACACACACAGAGGCAATCTTGTTTAGATATCGACTTTCCGCAAACCAAATTGCTGGAAAGTAAACCAATTCATGTTTATGTCGACCCACCTTCTATTTGAGAAAATATCTGGGGATCCCCTATTTTAATTGGGGAATTAAAGTTGTTACATTTAACAAGTTAGAGCTGCGATTTTACTAACAATCTCAAAGGTTCTGGTCCCTTGATGGCAATTTAGCCACACAAACATTATTTTTTATATAATAGGCTGGCAACACTTACAAGTGCATTGCTTGGCCTCGGGAAAATCTATAATACGAGGGTCCAATAATGTTTATGCCATCTTTGGCGCAGCTACGTGTAGTTGAATGGAAGCACTTTCAATAATTGATTATTTGTTTAAAAGTATGCTGGCAATACTGAACAACTACACCAATCAAAACTGTTTCGGCTCTGCTATACACACGATTGCTCGCTATTGTATATCGCCTTTCGCCGTAAAGAAAAAGTTTAATTTCAACTACTAGAGAATTCAGATATAAGTAGTGGAAGCGCAAGACTCCCTGCTCCCCTTCCCCGGTCCTTAAGAAGCTTACTTCTGCATATATACACAATTGTTCGCTATTGTATTCCGTCTTTTCCGTCAGAGAAACGTTTATATTGTAAGTATACGGGGGCAAGTCCTCTCTATCCCCTTCCGACAACTTTCCTTTGTTCCTGCACGTACACTGTGACTACTTTTCGAACGACTCCTCATGCATATCTCTACACCTCATGGTTCATTACATATATTTTGGCATTCGCTGGCAACACTGACACGTGGTTACTGAGGAGCGGGAACATCTGTAGTATGTTCCTATTGAGCAGTGCTCGAAGTAGGTTAGAAAAGGCAAGGGAACGCTTGGAGAAGTCGCTAGAAAAGTAATTGCACTGTTGCACCTAGTGGCGGCGATTGCCTATTGAAAGTGAAGGTAATGAGCTCTCATTAATAAAAAGGTGGGGGTACGCCAAATCCAAAATAAAAATGTAGGGCACGGTGTGCCCGCTTGTACCTCCTCAGACACACTAATAATTTTCATATTGACAATATTTCGAAGTTGAACATACTAACTCCGTGAAGTTCTGAAGTGCTTGCTTATAGGCCTACTCATGCCCAATAGAGATCTTATATTAAATGTTCCCACTAAAAGACCATTGTATTTTGAAATCTCAATTTCTAAATGTTGAAACTACTTTTTGTCTGCTCTCAATACTCATACCGGATACAGCGGTAACGTTTTGGACTTCTCATACTTGGTCAAAACTGCGATTTTATTATTTCGAAATATTGGAGTAGCCACTGTATATTTGTCAGGAAGATATGGAACTTTCCTTGAAATTGACTGCCTCGGGGTCTGTCTCGTTTGTCTTTTCCTTCTACAAAATTATGTTGGAATGTAATCCCTGCCCTATGGAAAGAAGTGATAGATGTGTTGTGGAAGATGAGTTACATCAATATTATCAATGGCACCTGTAATTCTGTAAATATTCCTTCTAAAGCTCTGAGGAAGAAACCTACCCATACTTCTTCATGATACACACCAGCAGATTTATAATACTGATCACCCTATCATACGATATTTCTATTTCGAACACATGCAACTTGGCAACTAGTTCGTTTCTTCTTGTTTTAGAATGTATCATCATGGATATGTAAGTGGAGAAAGGTACATACGACGTCCATGGTGCAATTTTCGCTTGAGATCTCTCACCTAATGGACAAAATTTACTGATTGCGTGTTGAAAGTTTGTGATATTTTTTGTACATTAGTCTTGCAGTGCATCAAACTCACAGGTTTAAGACGCCTTTTATGCATACGCTGCGGCTTGAAATCAGGCAGCAACCACTTTTTTTTTGGTACCTTTTTGTCACTTACAACACGTCACGAGAAAATATGCGATCAGCAGCGTTGCCAGTGCCTTCTATATATGCGAGAAGTGAAAAAGATTTGACCGTGCGTACTTTATTCTTTATATCGGAATTCTCTAGTCCCCTTTAGCACCGGCCCTATTTAGATACCGCTGTCAGTAATTTATAAGGGCTTCAGAATTATTTTGGTGTAATATAGGGTGACCAGATTTCTGAAACACAAAAAACGGGACAAGTTATAAATTTAAACATAAAAGACGGGGAAAAGCAGGACACTTAAATTAGTAATTGTTTCTACTACCATCTACTAGCAAATACTGAGAAACTCAGAAAAAAATACCTGAATTTTTATTAAAAAGAAATAAAGAATATAAATCAGGACGAATAATACTATTTCAAATGTATGGCAATAGATATTAATCTATGGCAATTTGCGAAAGGAATGACACTGACTGTCATGTGACATCGCAATTAAATGCTTTACTTGCATAAAATAACTTCGAGTGGAGATAGGATAGATGCACTAAAATCTGTACTCAATCCGCACGCTGAAATCCTTAACTACAGCTCTGTGTTGGCATGATGATATTTGATGTTCTGTGCGAGGGCAGATCTAAGGTCCCTGGACCAGATTAACCGATGGTGGTTTGCCATTGCCTTCCATCGGATGAATATGACGTTCTAAGAACGGGATCTACAGTTTAGCGTAGAAGCTGAAATTCAGCATGAAGATTTGTGAGCAGGTTGGAATTACGGGGAAAATAAAGAAGCAATAATTCCATTAAATAAGTACCCCAACAACGCCTTTCAACCCGGATATCGAAAAAATGAACTTTCCGATGGTCTAGAAAGCTGAAATTCGTCAAGAATATTTCTCACAAGGGCGTCGCTGGAATTTCCCTAAGGCGGAGCAATATTAAGTGCACACACACAAACCAATGGCGGATACAGGAGTTTCGTGGGGAGGAGGCTCTGGTAGAATTATAAGAGGAACATTTTCGATATTTTCCCACTAACTGATTTTTTTAGTATAAATTATATTTCGCCTCATATTGCTACGTTCTTTTCATGTAATATAACACGGATATTCTCAAAAATTTATATTTCTAGATAAACTAGATTTGGATTATATTTGTCCAGAAACAAATGGAAACCTTTTTGAGATAACTTGTTGAAATAGTGTTATAAAAAATGAAGTATTTTACCTTGAGAGGGCGCCCCCTATCTCTGGACCACTGCCTTCCAGACGCCGATGATTTCCACTTCAGCTCATAAATAATTATGAATAAAAGTCAATAATTCATAATCACTTCTTCCTCTCTACCTTAATAACAATTTCCATCTCCCGAGAAACCTGAAATGGAACAATTGCCAGTTCGCCTATTTTGGTGTTCTGATACCGATATCCACACAGCTCAAGTAGTAAAGCTGAATTTGCACTTTAAATTGGCAATGGGTAGTTACGTGGTCGAATCCCACGACGGACAATTCTGACTGAAATTTTCCAGTTTTCCTCTGTTCTACCAGGCGGATGCCGGAATGGTGCTTGGTCGATTCCTCCCTCATCCTCTACATCCTACATACCCCACCCGGCTTGAACAAAGATGCCAAACGGCCATAAATAAATTCAAACTGAAAATAACGTTATCCATCGAGAATTTGTGAAGTTATGCAAATACAGTCCGTCCACAAATAAAAATCATTTAAAAAACATAGGGCTTGTTCGGAAATACATAACGAAGTTCACGGAATGCAAGATCTTAACGCTGAAAATTATTCTCGTGAAATTCGTTTTCTTCGTTATTTCCGAACGCTCCAAACCGTTGTCAGGATAACGAAAGACACCAACCCGCATATATAACAAAGAAATAAACGAAAATAGAAGGTGTGGTTATAAGTAGGGACATGAGGCTCAAAATACGAAGCAAGTTAGTTTCTTGGAGAGATTCACTTCGAACAATAACGTTATTTACCAACATGTAAGACCTTTCTTTGGAGAAATCCTTCTATTCACTTCAAATTTAATTTGTTACACTTGTATAACGAACTTAGCATTCTGTTCGTTGCATTTGGTCAACAGTAGAATAAATCGATTCTCTTATATACAAGAATTATCTGGCTGAAGTTCCTACATATTTTTATATCCTTCAAAATTTCCATGACTTCGCCAACTAAGTCACATTTACGGGACAAGAAATATATTCCAATTACAGAAAATATTTAAAGAAATTGCAAGGAATTAACATTTAACGTTTTAGTCAAATTGTATTGCCAAGAAGAGAAACCAATATATAGACCAAACAACTTTATTTTTATATGGGCCAGTTTAGTAACATTGGACTTCGGCCCGTCACGATTCGCCTTTAGCTGTTAAAATCCACACACATGACCCTGCCGGGACTCGAACCCAGGGCGTTCGAGCCGATTCCTATCGCCGCAAACCGCTCAGACAAAACAACTATTTTAATAAATACTTGATAGTCCACCTTATACCGCCCTCAGCCTTAGATGTCTAAAGACCACAAGTAAAATTCAATTCAATTCCATCTTATACAAGAGTCTAATGCTGCTTGCGGATTACAACTAACGCGTGAAAGAACGTGGTGCATTCAGGCTTTATGAAAGCTAAAACAGCATGCCTTCCTTTAAGAACTTGTCGTTTAACTGAAATGATTAGAAAAGTCTGTTATAATACACAGAACTGGAGAGTGTCTTTCATAAACGCGATAATTTTGTACTATGCGACGTTATTCTTTCTTATACTCAAAAAACCTCTAGAAAAAGGATTCTTCAATAATTTCATCTTTCACTGGTGGTGCTATCTAGTGGCAATCGTGATATCTAACAGCAATCCACAGCTCGAAAAAGTGTTAAATATGGGAAAGTAAAGATAAATCAATTGTTTAAGGTAAACCGTTATATTAATCTGCTATGTACATTAGTTGTGTAAAAATTGTTCCCTACTGCAGAAATAGCAGCCATGGCTACAATTTTATACCTCTAGATGAAGCAAAATAAGATTACATGATGCGAAACGAGGTAAATTTATCATGCGGATGGTGGCCATGTTAATTCTAACGAAGTTCACGAAGTCAGAGCTAGTTCGTTTCGTGCGCGAACGAAATTATCTGAGAGTGACTTTCCGAACGGCTAACTAAGTGAACGAACTTTACGAAAGTGGTTTCCGAACGCTTCGTGAGAGAACGAGATTAACGCGTTAAACTCTTTTGTAGTTTCCGAACGAGCCCATAATTATCAAATATTAAAAGTTTATATTTAATTTGTCCTTGGCATCTAATCTTTCGAATTCTGGATTGAACGTAGCACTCACTTCAATCCATTGATTCTTCTTCACATTTCGGTTTTCATATTGTTCTGACGGTCCCAAATTCTTTTTTGTACAATTTCTATACCTCTCTGTTCTAATGTTTTTATTTTGAACAGAAACCTCCGAGCAATGACACTGGCAAAAAAAATTCGACCCTTGCACATAACACACAGGTGCAGCTGGGTTAAAAAAGGAAAATAAGAAAGAAAACCAAGCAGAAAAATGAAGAGTCAGGGTCGCCACCTCGTTTTGCAAGTTACATATATAGCAAGGGTGCTCAGCAACTATCATGAACGCCTGGCAACGCTGCCATGTTCATTTCTCTTCGTTTTTCTCTGAAGGGGGATTGTTTTATAAATATTAGCCTCGCGCGTTATGTAGATCAACGACGGCTGTGTTTGAGAACGCGACCGCAGAAACTCGGGCATGATGTGCATGAATGTACTCATTTGCTTCCATTGTTTTATAGAACGCAGCGTTCGTGTGGTTCGAAAGTCGCTTGAGAAACGTGTTTGTATAAAAGCAGTCTTACGCAGTGTTTTGTCCACATCCTTGTCTAAAGTAATAACAATGTCTCGACCCTTTTAGAAAATTGTCACTTCCGGAATAGTCTCAAGAAGTTTAATCTAATTGAGCGTTCTTTTTTCTTTTCTTTTCATCTGTCAATTGTTCCAAACGGTTTTGAAAGAGTTCCATTAAGCTCTCTAATGAAAATACAAAAATCACAGCACTATTAACAATAATATCCTGAATGTATCACGTGAATTCGATGGCCAATACCAAAGCAAATACATCGTTACATAGATTTGCCTGTAACCAACCTAAGGAAGGTTGCCTGCTCAATAAGTTATTCAAGCGGTGCATTGCTATTTTATTATCAACTCCACTTCACACATTTTAGCTTGAAATTTTTGGTCTTGAAGAGCAGTGACAAATCATGCACATTTTGTCCAACAGACATTTGGGTGTAAGTGAATGAAATACTCCTTTCTCACAATGACCAAAAAATGCATTACTCTATTGTGTTTGTCTCGCCCTGTTAAAAGATCTGATATGCGCACTGGTTCACAATTTGTTTATCGACTTGGCGTCGGTAGCAGTCCATTTAACTACTAAACTTTTCACGACAGTTTATATGAAACCACTATTTTCGGGACGTTGTCCGATAAGCGAATTTTCTTTTGACAGTACAAACGTGTATGAGGGTTTTGAACATCGAGTTCTGATTAGTTAAAAAAATCTTACGGTATTCCGATTGTGATTAGATTATCTAATATTATCTATGCTCAGCTTTTTCTAGTCACATATTTTGTACTCTGAAAAATAACTCCCGGAAGTAGCATGGTGATTATAACAGTAAACACGGCAGAAGTCGAAGAGCGTCTCGCGCTAGGAATTTGAGAGAGGAAAATGTAAAGATACAAGGCTGCACCTAACCTAACCTAACCTAACCTCCACTTTCCCATGGTCACTAATTTAAGATAATGTACGAAAAATGCAGAAAGGCAATTATTAATAATAAATATAATTATATAAAAATATATTTTGAAAGAAAAAAGAAAAATTGTTGACCCAAGGGAGGTTTGAACCCAGGACCTTTTACTCAAGATGCGAACGTCTTGACCATTTGGCCACTTTCTTTTATTATTCAGCAAAAGTTGTGCATTAGCAGTTACAAGAAAGAAAAACAATAATTGAGTAGTATGCATTTTGCTGGAAAAACATAATTAACTATTTTCCTTGGGAAAGTAGTTTCTAGAGGCTATGACTATGTTTATGTCCTATCATGCCTGAGAAAATAATAATATTTACCTGTCTTACATATAAATGGCCCTATAATATTTACCATATAATTTATCTTGTTTTCTATTTTCATATAATGAAATTGCTCTAGCAAATATTGAACATAGTAATGAACATCGGTGATATGTGGTTGATATAGTAAAATGTATATTATATGTATTGCAATCCAGTACATAATTCTTCCATTTGCCCTTGCAAACACTCTGAAGGCTGGATAATATATGATCTTCTCAGTAGTATATATATGAAAAAAAAAAACTCTAGTAATTCTGTTCATGATTATCTTTTACTGTATCCAGATGTTAAAGTTTGCTTTACACTCTGTTATCTTATGCACTAGACTGTCCGGTTTTTGACATGGAACACATTGATCACTATTAATAATATGCTTTTGTATCACCTTATCGGGTCAGATCTGGTGGATTAGTTGGAAACCTAAATTATGTAAGAAAGGCATATGTCTAATTTCAGTTATATTTTGCCATATAGCAGACCAGTCCTCCGTCGGGTGAATATTCTGAACTAAAGGTAGGACGGGTTGACTTTGAGTTCTTAGATAACGATAAAATGCCTTTGCTGTCCATTCGTCAATCGGTAATTGATTGCGTAGCATATATGTTATGTCACATAAAATATCAGTGATTTATGGTAAGATATTTTTCCACTCCTGTATATTGAGAGGTATTGTTCTATCGATATCTTGACAAACTGATTGTATTACCTAACTTAAAAATGAACTATGAAATTGGCTGAGTATTTGAACTGTGCGATGTACCCTTAATACTGCTCCCTGTGTCACAAAGTTCCTTAAATTCAATCCGCCATCCTGTATTGCTAAGTGGCAAGTACTGCGGTTAACGCTAAAAATATGTGTGTACCATAGAAAATGTCCTATCCATTGACTAATTAATGCATGAGACTTTTTGGTTAATGGTAATATTTGCATAACATGAATCGCTTGATTTAATATGTAAATATTAACAAATTGTGCTCTCGCCGAAAGGGTTTGGAAACTTCCCATATATATTTTTTTTAATTTTACTAATGATTCGTTGTACCAGTCGTTGTGAATTAAGGACAATCATTTGTGGAATGGTGGGTGCCCATCGAATTCCCAAATAATCAAGAGAAGATACTTCCTTCCCACACTTTTGGTACTTATCCTTGTTAACATTAGGCATTAGTAATATTTGTGTTTTTGTGGGTTTATTTCAATGTTGGAGGCTAGTTTGTAAGATTCTAATATTTCTAAGACCTTTTTCATTTCTTGTTCGTCCCTCGCTATCCAGATTGCATCGTCCATGTAGACTATCGCCTTTAGCGTAGATTGACGATATGTCATACCTGTCAGGTAGATTTGACTAGTTGAATGACAGGTGTCAATGCTAGCATGAATAAGTGGGGTGACAGACTAGATCCTTGGTTCAGGCCTCTCTCCATACGGAATTCGGATAACAGTCTTCGATTAACCTGTAATTAATAGTTCGTATTTTGAACATGTGATTTAGTAATGTAATTATAGCGTTGGGAAAATTCATGTGCCACAATACTTGAGTTAAAAATTGGATGTTTACTGTTGAGAAGGTATCTTTGAAATCAGTTGACATGACTACAAAATCTGGCACACCTTGAAATTTGTAAATATGAATCAGCTCTCTCAAATCGGCGAGCATGACCTGTATGGGGCGTGTGTGAGTCAAGTCTGACTATCATCTAATAATTCTTTCATATGTGGCTGAAATCTTAACATCAGTGCTTCTTCTAATAATTTATAGTCGACATTAAGTAAAGAAATTAAACGATACTTTTGAGCTGTTGTTTTGGGAATAAGGGTTGCTAAGATTTCTGAAAAAGGCTGTTCGATGGACCTATCTGGTAGAAAAGCATTAAATAATCGTGTGAGAACCGGCGTAACTAAGTTATTAAATTTGAGATACTATCTTACCCCGAAACCGTCCTTCCCAGTGGACGTGCCTTGTTTCATACTTTGCAGCGCTACTAATAGCTCCTCCGAAGTGAAGGGTGCCTCCAACTCGGTAGCTGCTGTTGGGGAAAGCTGATTCCATTAAGGTACTTGCTGCAAAAATCAGCGTGATTTGATTCTTTTTGCTGAAAGAATTCTTTGTAGTCCTGTATAATATTATTGTATATTTCCTGTCCCTCTACTTCCAAACCTATATTGTTTATATAGCTATTAATATGCTTAATTTTGCTCGTTTTCGTTCGTTAATTATATGGGGGTAAAGGGGGTCCTCCATCACCCCTAGTTGTTTCAGCTTAGACCGTGTGTGCAGTCCTTGAATCTGTCTGTTATGTAACTTTCTAAGTACACTTTGCGTTTGTTTTACGTGTGCAAGCCACTTTATGTCTTCTTGCGCCAAGACATTGTAATGGGCCAATCTTGCATAATAATACTGAACCTGATTCTTTTGTTCCTGATATAATTGTTTACAATTTTTTTTAGTTTCAAATTTAAGATTTTTTAAAATTGACCCACCAGCGTTGTAAATTAGTTTGAAACTGTGGTTTCGTTAAATAATATTGCCATATATTATTAACAAGTAATACATACTCAGGGTTATCGAAAATCGATTCATTACATTTCCAAGTGTATTTACAAAATAAATGGGTCGATATCGACCCGTGCAAAGAAGCTACGATCATTAGATGATAGAAAACATGAGCCTTTCCATGGCCACCTTTTGTATTTTGCCTCAAAAATGTTGTGATACATAGATGGCATCTATACACGAGCTTGCTTTCGAGTAGAAATATGTGTGGCCAGTCTGGCCGGGCCTTAATTCTGACCATATATCTAAAGTTATTAGATTATATTCTTTGAATGTATGTTGTAAACCTCTACTAATATTCTTACCCGTTACACTATCTATCGCGTGTCTTGTAGCATTAACATCTGCTAGCACAATAGTTGGATGATTATGTTTCTGAAGCTCATTACATTATAAAAAAATGATATCGTTCTACACTATGTTGTGATCCACTTTTAGCATAAACTGCTATTATTACTGTTTATTGCACTTTGACCGATATAAGTCTAGCACTGCCGTGTAAAAAAGGTCACTGTATGTTAAATCTTGTCTCAATAATAATGATATCCCTGCTTGAGTATCAACATTGTAATTATCAATTGTGTTGTAACTGTCAAGTATCCATATATTAACTTTCGTCTCCTGTAAAGCTGCAATTTGGATGGACTGTTGATTAAGCACTCGCTTAACCTCTGCAACTTTCACATCATGTATGGCTTTATTGACGTTAAAACTGCAAACCTTTAGTGTGCGAGGTCCTGCACTCATGAAAAAGTTAAACTATAACGAGATCACAAAAAAGTCTGGAATCGTAGCATGTTAAACATGTCTTTAAGTTTCTATTTTATAAATGAGAAGTTGGTACGTACCTCCTCGCAATGGGATGTCTGTACTTACTGGCTACCTTTACAGTGAAGCTTCCGGTTGGCTGGGTGGGATGTTTCTTTTCCACTTGCTATTATGCCCCCTCCAATGAATTGACCACGAGTTTTTCGTCGCAGATGGACTTCTTTCGCTTTTTTGACGAAGTTTAAATGGAGACGACCCAGAATTTCCTATTGTTTTCGTACGTCGTGGTTTACCACCTTTCTGTTTTATCACTTCTAAAGTTTCTTCAGAAGAGGATGGGGACTAAAATTCCCCCTCCTGTCCACTTTCTTTTTCACAAAAAAAATATCCTGTGGACGACCGTCGCGAAACAGTGGGTGTAACACTACCCCCAAGCACGTAAGATTTAACTGCAGCCACTTCACTTAAAACACTTCCTTCTGTTGTGGATAAATTAGCCGTAATTAACTCTGGTTGAATACTGTCTTTAACCTCTACCATGTTGGGAAGTATAGTAGCACTTGGATTGATTTGTTGTACCCGCTATGTTGATGTAATAAGCTCGGCCGGAGCCGCTTCTTGCCGTTCACTTCCCCCTCCTACCGTCTTGGAAGTCCCAGCTGGTGTATGACCTTGCTCTAACTCGGGTGCACTTTGATTCCGAGGGTTGCCAGCTTTTTCCTGTCTGTCAGAAAAGTTCCTCTGCCGTTGATTAGATAGAAGTGGAAAAGTTTCAAAAGTAAATTCGTTGGGCCTCTCTCCACTCGGTGTCTGCCTAATGGGGTTTTCTTGCCGCCGTTTGTCTTCTGGTGCTGGTTCTGCCTGTTCCGCTACTGAAAGTTGTATTCGTGTTCGAACTTTAAAATTTAAAATTGACATGTACTATGGTACTTGTGGTTTTAGCTCATAAAAATGAATGAGTCTTTTTTCCAGTGTACACGTTTGGTAGGCTTGGATTAACAGGGAAGAATATCTTAGATACTCTAGACACTGTACCGTACTGACTGAAAATACGCGACATAGTATCGTGTACCACCTCGAGTGGTAGGCCACGAAGCCGAGTTGGTAAATCCTGGTTTCGTCGTTGTATTTACAGTGGGTAGCGTCAGAGCCTGTCAGTATGACGTGGTAGGTGACGACGACTTCCGCCGTGTTTACTGTCTTAATCCTCAAGTCGGGAAGTAGGGAAGACTTGGGCGATTAGGATATCTTAAGCGTATTTCTAGCCATAATTCTTCTTCTAATGACGGGATGGGAATAAAAAAGCTTCCGTTATACAGCATAAACCTTTAGCCTCCAATAATCTCAATTTGGACATCAAAACAATATTGAAATACCGATAAAAATTAAAAAAGGAAATGCTTTTTGTGCTAGTGAACCTTTGTACCCCGTAGGATTTGAATTTAAATTTTATTTATGGCATTTACCCCGTAGGTGTGGGCACATGTTAGAACACATATGTTTTAAAAAGCTGTTTTCCTTTTCACAGTTGCACGCCAAAGGTGGGGATCCGAGCCGGATCCCAGCTTGGCTTTATGTTAGTGTCATTAGTACCTTTCCGAGTTATGATATGCTATTTTGTGACGTTTACGACATTTCATTTCTGGACATAGCACAATAAAAAGTTCTCCTACCAATCAACAAATAAGAGAACACAAAATATTTTTCCTTGTCTAACCATTATTTCCTTAGCACAAAATTTTAGTTTGACGCAAACGTGAAGTTCTTTTGTTCTTTTTATTCAGGTTTCCACTAGATGGCAGACGAACTGTTTTTGGTAAATTCTACTGTACAGCAACTTATAAAATTTGTGAAGAAGTTAATTATCTAAGTAAATTATTTTATGAAATTGTACTCAATAATTTATTTGTTATTTTAATTTTATATTTGCGCTGCGTTTCATGTAATAAGTGCATTTGTTCGAAACTCAGAGCGATAACAATTTAATATATTATTGTGATTAGGAAGTATACGACGCATTGTTTGTAGCTTGTGTTTAGAAATAAACATGTAATCATTGGTTCGTAAATAAGAACACACTTAGTGTATTTACCGAGTATTAAGAAGTTATTCCACCAGACACCCCAAATCCTTACGAGCACTCCCAACTAATTTTTTACTGTCAAAAATAGATAAAACTGGGCAAAACTCCACTTACACCCTCCATATTCGGACTTTACACCACCCCCAAAATGAAAATGCTGGCGGTATCCCGTATTAGCTTATATATAGCAAATTAGGGTCGTTCCGAAATCTGAAATTGAATTTATCATCACCGAACGTTGGGATTTCGAAACTCCGACAGTCAGGAATCTGGGAAGTTTGGAATTATGGAAACGCGAAAGGTTAGAATTCGGGAGTGTCTTCTTCAGTTGTGAGAAGCAAATGTTGGAAAACAACGGTTCACGTGGGCCAAGGAGCATCGATTTATAAATTTTCCATCAGTCAGATCAACAAGATTGCTGTAAGTGTGTTTACAATTCTGGAATCGGAGTGACAATTTTTATGGTTCAGCAATGTCGGAATTTCGACAAGGCTGAATTTCTTAACGTCAGAACTCCCGATATTTGCGAGATAGTAATCCAGGAGCGTTCATTTCCGAATTGTCAAAATTCCGAATTTCGAGGAATTCTGAATTCCTCCGCAAGTACAGTAAAATATCAGGAAATGTAATTCTATGTCAATATATATTTGTCATATAAAATAATTAGACCTAGTTCTCCTAACATTATTATTTTTAAAACATTCGGTATTATATAGAAGGCACTGTGAACCTAGAAATACAATATTTTATCTATATCCTTCTAAGGGAACACAATTCACAAATGTTGTATTTTTTATTTTATTTTAAGGTCAATAATAATCATCAGAATTTTGGAGTCCACAATGGCGCGCAGCCCACCAGCCCCCTGGTGCTTTTCGGTACAGATTTGGAATTGGTATGCGACTATTAATAATTCTAGGTTGGTTCGGAAACAAATCGATTGGACTCCGTTCTTGTAGGATATTCAGTTACACATATCCCGTCAGATGTAAGGCTAATTACAATAATCACAGGCGTGGGGTCCGGAGCGTACTCCTTCCTCATTTGGTATTTATTGGTGCAAATTTAGCGTTGGTATCAGTGTTGCCAGACGAGTATAGCGAAATTACACACACTAGAATTCCAAATTGCACACTTTTGCACACAATCTGCTTGAAAATGCATACCAAATTTCAAAATTATAAATTATGATGTCTATAAAGTCTGCACTTCTGCATCTTTGGAACGAATGGAAATGTGAGAAAATTATGAAACACGTATTTAATTAAAATATTTTTGGCTAGGAATTCCACTTCTGACCCCGAGGGGATAGGCGGGGGAAACTAAAAAATCAAATTTTAAGAAATGTCGAGTAATATATTGTTTGAAAAGTCTTCATTTGAAAATTTTGAGCAGCTTCGAAATCGGTATGTTGCTTATTTTCAAAATGTCAAGACAGTCATAGTTCAAAAATGACTTTTTTATTTCTGGGCAGCTTGTAAGTGTTGAACAGAAGCGTACTAATTGGTCAGAGGTGGACTTTTAGTTAAAAATAGATAAGCTTCTCACTCAAAATATTGGAATGTGTGTTTCGGCATTTCTTCATATTGGCGTCCAATTAAGAAATACAGACGATGGGGACAGACTTATTGGAGGGGGATATCCCATTGCTTCTCGTGAGTACCCTGCAAATGTGTGGAGGTTAATGCCTTAAAAGGATAGCACATAGAATAACTTTGTTAGAGAAGTATTTTTCCACTTAGTACTCTTCTATTCAACTTTCACAACATGATCATTAAAGTCATTTGGAGCTTTCAGCGCCACCATTTTAAATAGGGGCAACATTTGTATCCTGGAATGGGTCCATGTTTTCTTTTATCAAGGTCTTTCAAATGATATATTACTCCTCAAACCCATTTGAAGTTTGAGATTTTTAGTTGCCCCCTTCTATTTTCGTGGGATCAGAGGTGGATTTTTTGTAGCACGAAATGTTAGTCCATAAGTATGTATGTGTGAGTGTGCTTAAGATGCAACTTTCTGGTCATTTTATAACATTAATTACTGTCCAGTTGTACATTTAACTTATATACACTGGTTATGAGAGAGTGGGGAAAGTGTAATGAACATGGACTATTTTGTGATACAATACTGTATATCTCATTGAGATGAGATATGTGAGATCCGACTTTGGGTCTTACAATACCAATGAAATAAATAGACAAAATCAAAGAAACCGTCAGAAAATGTATCTCTAAGCTGTACTTTGTTCTTTTAGTTGTTGGGCGTGCAGTATTTATGTAAATAAGAAAAAAATATACAAATTATAGGAGAATATATTTCTAAAAGTTACACATATTTGGAAGAGATTAATCTTCAGCAACATTGGACTCAACTTGTTTCGGGAACAAAGTCATGTAATATGTATGTATATCACATTTGCGTTGGAACAGAAATAAATAGAAATTTTGAGTTCAATTGTTAGAAGATGCTAATATGATTGTACTATGTCTTATGGACATTTAAGAACAGTGTACACAGGAACGAAAATAAGATTGATTTAGTGCTGTACATTTACCAGGTATTTTTATTGTTTCAATTTTCCTCACGGTACAAAATGAGGTATACTGAAGAATATGATTGCTTAAAAGGAATGATCGATTTAAAAGATCGTGAGGGTGATCAGTAGTAGCTTCCAAATATATTAAAACTTTCTTTGAACACCTTTAACAAAGAAAGTAAGAAAGTTTAAAATATATATATATATGCCGATTTGTGCAAAATAAAATGTAAGTACTTATTTCTGACAAAAGATTTTCTTTCTGTCCAATTACACACAAAATGCACACAAATTGGCATTACACACATTGCTGCACATAAACGCCTAAATTGCACATATTTTGTGCAATTACACACATATTGACAACACTGGTTGGTATGCGACTGTTAAGTTCCATCTTCGAGTAAAATAAAATAGCTGCAGAAGCTTATACAATTGACTTTATTATATATATATATAATATATATATACAGAAAGAAAATAAGAGAGGATGTACGAAGATATAACGAAAATCTTGTTGGAATTACAATCGAGGAAAACAAGAGTTTGAAGAAAGCCAAACAGCAGCTCATGATAGGGAAAAAGCAAATAATTGCAGTTAAGAGGCCAGACGGGACCGTAACACGAAATAAGGAAGAAATTATAAACATATTTCAAAATTTCTACACAGAATTGTACTACTCCGAGGAAGAGCTAGGAAATGAAGACTTAGAAGAAAATGATGTAGAAGTCCCAGACGTAATGAAAGAAGAAGTGGATAAAGTACTTCGAGGGATGAAGAACGGAAAATCGCCAGGAGAAGATGGACTTACAGCAGAAATGTTTAAATGGGGAGGTGAAAAAATGAAAGAGGAACTTGCGAAATTATTCTCAATGTGCCTGAGGAAGAGAGAAATACCCAGAAGTTGGAACAATGCTGTTATAATTTTGTTGTACAAGAAAGGGGACAAAGAACGCGTAGAAAACTACAGACCAATTAGTTTACTGTCAGTCCTATACAAAATGTTCACCAAAGTTATTTTGAATCGTATTGAACG
>JAGDQP010038738.1:754-18028 GCA_022664845.1 Lepisma saccharinum
GTACGTTTCCCTCGTAAAACGATTCAAAATCGTTGTATGAGGGACATGACATAAGCCACAGTAAGCTTCAGTGGTAGTGGCGCGGAGGTAGACCTACTACGCATAGTAGAATGTACCAAATCGAAAAGGGAAAATCATAACACAAGGAAACGTATACGACTGAATGGTGGAAATATATAAGAACTGCCATCAAATACAACATTTACAACAAATACATAAGATAAAAGAGATTTTTGCAGACGGTTATCGAATGAATATCGGAATAAATTGGCAGTTCGTGTTCACTGAAAGTTTGTGGCTATGCCGAGGTGTAGATTTTAAATATATACATATAAAGTCTACTTAGCTGATATCTTCAGTTCAGTACATCCTGCTTGTTATTATTTATCCATAAGTACTGCAGCTTAACCCAATTTAACGATGCACAGGAATTCACGGTCTTGATTTCTTACAATCACTAACACCAAGCCTTTTCCAGTGGTAGGTTTCCTTTCGACGATTCACAACCTAATGAGGGCGAATTAGTCTGTGTGTTTTCTGAGGTGTGTTGTCCGGTGCCAGCGTTGCCACATCATATTCCTGGCTAGCTGGCCTAGCTTTAATACGCCAGTGGCGTAGATGTAAAACCTGTGACGGGGCTCCGGTCATAAAACAAGGTGCACAGCACTAGAAATATCCTCTTGCATATTTTCCAACGATAAGTTTTCTTATACCATTTAGCAGAAACAGACATTTGAGACCAGAGAAATCCACGGTCCTTTTTTTTCCAAAGACAATGCTTTGGTTACTAGTGCACACAACTAATGCAGCTGTTTTCTGCAAAAATGCGTATATTTCACGTGAAATCCTGTTTTTGGACTGTCATATTCAATGAAACAATTAATAATTCGAAACTTCCAATGACGTTTGAGTGTTATTGCATGGTTTACCAATAGAAATGTGACTTTTTATCCATCATTAAACACTCAAATATCGTAGTCAGAGCTTTTACCTTCTTACTTATTATAAAAAATTAATAGATAGGATTCCAAAAAATAGTATTCCAAAAAATCGTTTAAATTTGAAAACAAATCAAAATGTATTTAAAAAACAGTAAACTAAATTAGTCGTTTATGTGTGTAAATAATGTAGTAATCTCACTAATATTAAATATACTAATCTAATTATATAAATTGGTTGCTAAGAGGAATTCCGTGTAACCATTATTAAAATAATAAAAGAAGAAAATAATCTAGGAGAGAGAAATAGATCAGATGTTTAAGGCGAACTGAGAAAAAGAGGAGTTTTTGTTATCATAGCGATTAGTTTGTTTTGGTAGTCTGAAAGGCTCAGGGCGGAAGAGAAAGAAGAAAATTATTAGTTTGCATGAATGTTTTATATTTGTTAGTGCATCGTTAGTGCACATGCACTAACGTTAGTGCTCCAATAGGAACAAAGAGAGAAGAGAAAAACTGTGGGGGCCAACGTGACGTCAAGTTAGCCCCCTATACACTTTCGTTACGCTTTCGCGTGTTAAACCATGTGGGTTCGTTAGTGCTCTAATGCGACCAGCGAGAGAAGTAAACAAATTGCGTAGGCAGGCAAGTTAACGTCAATTTTACCACCATCATAGTCTCCTAAGGTCTCCCGAATATAACCATATATGTTCGTTAGTGCATCGTTTGTGCGCCTGATACTAACATTAGTGCTCCATTCTTACGCGAGAATTAGGAAAAATATATAGGTGGGACCATCTTGTTGTGAATTCGGTCTCACCCAGAAAGAAATTTTAGACCCATGTGGACATAATTGTACAAGATTGCTAGTGCATAGTTACTGCGTCGTTCGTGCAAGTTAATGAACATGACACTAAAGTTAGTGCTCCAATGGGGGGAAAAGGAGAGAATACAAAAATTGTGGTAACGGCCAACCTGACGTAAATTTGGCCCCCAGAATCTCCCGTTAAGCTTTCACCGGTTAATCCATGTTGGTTCGCTAGTGCAGCGTTAGTGCACTTTTGTGCTAACTATCCAACGCTAGTGCTCTAATACGACCAGAGAGAGAAGTAGAAAGCTGCGTAGGCATTCAACTTGACGTCAAATTTACCACCCCCATAGTCCCCGTAAGGCTCTCTAAGTAAAAACATATACGTTCGTTTGTACATCATTAGTGCACGTTAATGCACATCACACTAATATTTGTGCTTCATTCTGAAGAGACAATTAGGAGAACATTATTGGTGGATCCAACTTGACGTCAATTTGGATCAGCCAGAAATAAATTTTAGACCCATGTGCACATAAATCTACCAGATCGCTGGTGCATAGTTGGTCCACCAAAACCTGCTGTAAAGCTTTCAGCGGTTAAACCATGTGGGTTCGTTAGTGCATTGTTAGTGCACAGTAGTGCTAACTACTCAACGTTAACGCTCTAATGCAATCCGAGAGAGAAGTAAAAAACTGTGAAGGCAGTCAAGTTGACGTGAATTTTACCACTCCCCGTAAGGCTCTCGCGAATAAAATTATATATGTTGTTTAGTGTATCGTTAGTGTATTGTTGGTGCATGTTAGTGCACTTCACACTAACACTAGTGCTCCATCCTTACGAGAGAATCAGGAAAACATGTGGGTGGGACAAACTTGACGTGAATTTGGTCTCACCCAGAAAGAAAGTTTAGACCCATGCGGACCTAAATGTACGAAAACGCTAGTGCAATGTTGGTGCACGTTAGTGTACATGACACTTACATTAGTGCTCCAGTGTGAACAAAAAGAGAAGATAGAAACTGAAGTCAAGTTGGCTCACCCTATAATGTTTCCTAAAGCTTCGCGGGTTGAACGATGTCGGCTCGTTAATGCATCATTAGCGCAAGTTAATGCTAGCGACCCAGCGTTAGTGCTCTAATAAGAACGAAGAAGAAGGAAAAACTGTGGGGATGGCCAACGTGACATCAAGTTGACCCCTCCTTACTTTCCTTTAAGCTTTCGGCGGTTAAACCGTATATGTTCGTTATTGCATGATTAGTGTATTGTTAGTGCTCGTTAGTGCGCATGACAGTAACATTAGTGCTTCATTCTTAAGCAAATTTACGAAAAAACTCTGGGTGCGACCAACTTGAGGTCAGGTTGGCCTCACCCCAATAGAAATTTAAGATCCTACTCGGACGTAAATATTTGAAATCGTTACTGTATCATTAGCGCACGTTAGTGTTCCATTGTTAAGCAAGATACAGGAAATACATTTTGGTTGAAGCCCCCAAATATAGGACTGTATCGTTATTGTTCCATTTTTGAGCGAGATATAGGGATAATCTATGGATGGGGACAGTTTTGCACAAAGAAATTTTAGATCCATACGGACCCAAACTCATATTATGTTTAGAGAATTCGCGTGGCACTAACGTTAGTGTTCCAATTTTAAGCGGCATGTTGAAAGAAATTGTGTTGTGGGCAACTTGGGGGTTTAAAAGGTATTTTAAAAGTATTCGGACCCAAACACATTGGTTAGTAAGTGCATGATAGTGCATATGACACTAGAGTCCATACTCAATTCTTGTGTAAAATACAGAGAAGAAATATGTATACCCATTTAAATTTCTTAACCAACCTCGCCCAGGTCTATTGAATCCATTGCGCATCGTTAGTGCATACGTTAGTGCTTCTTCATTCTTAAGCCCGTTACAATGAATAAACTATGAGTGCAGTTAACTTGAGTTCAATTTATCCCCACCCACAGAGATTTGACACATGTGGACCTAAAAATATTTGTTCGTAAGGGCATTGTTAGTGTACGGTGGTGCACATTACACTAACGTTAGTTCTCGATTCTTCAGCGAAATATGAAGATAAAATTGTGAATGAGGTCTCACCAGTAAAATATTTTGTCGCCTTTACACCCAATGATTTGGATTGTTACCCCATCATTAGTGCCCGTTGATGTTTATCACAGAAATGTCCGACCGTGATCGCTCCCACTTGGAGCACTAACGACGAAATTAGTGTCAATGATTAGTGAAGCATTAGTGCTTCCTCGTGCCAAAATACCAACGTTAGTGCTTCATTAATGCAGGTACTAGAAGCAAGAAAGTTCGGATGCCAACTTTACGCTAGCCCTACACTTCAAGAACTAATGATAAAATTAGTACCAATGCTTAGTGTATCGTTAGTGCTTCTGAGTGCACCACTTCCTAACGTTAGTGCTTTATTAGAGTAGTTGCTAGAGTCAAAATCATGTTAGAGCCAGGTTCACGATCAAGTTAGTTCACGAGCTCATAACTTTAACTTGATATACTAACGATGTAGTTTGTGCCAATCATTAGTGCGTCGTAGTGTTTACAATGAATCTTGTCGTTAGTGCTTCATTCGGGTAAATGCTAGAATCTAAAAACCGTTTGGGAAACAAGGTCACCGTAGCCTCGCCACTTCAAGGACTAACAATTAATTTAGCGTCAGTGGTTAGTGCATCGTTATTGCTTCTTAATGCATCACTTTCTTACGTTAGTGCTTCGTTAGAGGAGGTTCTACTACCAAACCAATGATTAGGGCCAAGTTCACGTTAAACTTTATTCGCGAATTTGTAAATTTAATTGAACCACTCTCGTTAGTACCTCGTCAGTGCTTCCTAGTGCTAAAACCCAACACGTTACTACTTCGTTAGTTCAAGTACTACAAGTAAGGACGCTGGAGAGTTTCCTTCAGTGCCTTCATGTCGGATGTTTTGAGATCGTAAGAAAGATCGTAGTGTTTCCTTGTGAGTTACGATTACCTAGAATGAACGATTACACAGTTATCGCTGGTTTTAATATTGAATATTTTTACTCTTACATCAATTCCCTCCATTGCATCAGTCAAGCAACGCGTATTATTCACCTTAACTTCTATCAACCAATGGCGGCGTAAGTTACACATTTACATAAAGTGTATTGGAAAACAATTTTATAAAAGAAAACAATTTGAAAACCACAGGAGAAGAATGTTATTTATCCACTGCATTAATTTTACAAGAACTCGGTTTAAACGTTCAGAATTAGGATTTCGTATATCTGAACTGCAAATAATTATTTACTTGTAGCAGAATAGGCATGGTAGCTTTTTATAAAGGTCCTTCAAAAAGCTAAGTGAAGGCACAATTATCTCAAGTTTTGCCAAAACTGGACAAAGTACGTTCTTTTGCTGTGGTCTTCTTCATTTGGCAGATTCACACTAAGAATAAACTTAGAATTTATAATATTTAAGTTTATAACATGGTCTTATTATTGTGTAATTGCAGTCCATTAACTTTGCATGAATGAGCCGCACATCTCGTGCATGTATACATATGTGCAAGTAATGTGGATTGTGGCTTATTAAGTTTGTGTGTAGTTTTGTTATATGCATTGTAGACTTACTTCTTAAAGGTAATCTAAATTCTCCTTCCTGCTACTAAGCACTAGACGTATAGATTCGCGGGTTGTTATAAATAAACAAAACTTCACATACTCCGGAGAATACAGAGGCTGAAAGAAAAGATATAAATTGTGCTTTGGAAGGTATTGGTTCAACTTGAGTGTCCTCGATGTGGATTATCTTCAGTGGATACGAGAACACTTGTGAATCGCTTGTCACACTCGTAATATGGTCCTGCGATATTGCTTTCTCCCCGTAAGATTTACAGAGTGCATGTCTCAGCAAACGTCTAATTCAGTTTAATTAAAAATTCCACGTTCACTCGCTACTCCTAAAGCGTCTTCTTACCATTCCGACAGACTGCCTTAACAGCACTCTTAGAAACACACCGGATTGTCTTAACATTGATACCTACACTAACTAACTATCAGCATAAGATGTCAGCCATAAGATATCAGCAAATCCCTCTACGCACCCGGAGTGCAGTTGTCCCACACACAGCGACGAACAATTTAATCATTTAATCAAGGCAAGTCGCTCCGGCTTCACTTACCGTTTGACTCGCTTTCTCCACACGTAATCGCAATTTGAAGCCTCGTGGGACTCTATTGAAGAGAATGGCTTGCAGCCTACTTTTCCTTCTTTAAAAATTCACCAGCTAATGTAGAATATTAATAAATATTTAACCAATATTCGCGGAGGGGGTGTCAAATTACTTATGGCAGCATGTTAAGTTCTTGGCGAACCAAGACTTTGCCTTCAGCGAGAGATGTAGCGGTGGAGCGTTGCTGGGTATGTAACACGGTTGGCCAGCCACGGCCACGTGTTTCTCGTAGGCCATGGTATGTATGGGGTGACGTAATAACTCACCACGATTTCATTTCGGGACGAAAGTTAAGTAGAAGCGATTTCTATCGATGGAATGATTGAAATACAGCTTATTATACCCTTTGCCACATAGTCTTACAACTTCGATCTGGCGAGCTTGTAGTTAACCAGGGAGAAGTCGCGTCCCTTCTTTAAGCACGAGAAATCGCGCTGGGTGTTGGCGAAAAGTTTGATTTTACACACAATAATGTAATATACCAAATTTTTACGAAGATCATCTAACAAATAACGTGTGGCTGAAAGGTATGTCGTGATGTATTCACTGCTAGGATTAGGTAGAGCGGTGCGAGAAGGCGCTAAATAGCGAACACATAGCCAACACATCGCGACCTTTCCCGGGTTTAGGAAGATCAACTCGACCTTTCTGTAAAACGTAAATTCTCCCAGAGCAATTTCAAGGTGGACTACGACACGAAGTCATTGAGGATTGCCTCACTAATTTTATTTTAAAGATATTTCATTATTTCCGAAATACCAAAGCATTATTAATATTTGTTTATTATCGTTTATCATACGGTCTTGTAATTTGTAATCACTTAGATTATAATCTTTAAATTGTAGTGCGTTTGATGAATCTTTTACAATTACTTCCTTACACTACATATTTTTTCTATTGGTATTGTCTGACGTTTAACGCAAGAAAATCCTCGTTCCGATTGCTATTATAAACTGTAGTAACACGTAACTGATACGTTCATTTCTTCAAACATTACCATTTATAACGTTATTAAAAAACTAAGATTGGCAAGACTTACGAAGATCTTTTGGTGGAAAGCAAGATTGAAGACAAGATCATCTTTGGGTAGGTTAGAAAAGGATGATGTTGTGACCGGAACTACGTTATTTGACTCCGGAACAGGTAGTAGTAGTTTCAATTCTATTACCACGACCAACCCTTCGTATTTTGAGTGCTGGCGGAAGCAGACTTTCAATCAGGCGTTGAAGAAGATTCAGGGTCGCCCAATTAGAAATGGGAGAAATTTTAACGGTTGGAAATAAAAGGAACTAAAGACACGAAAGGACGAAACCGAAGTATGTGTGAGTACCTTCCAGTCTGTGTGCGTGCGTGTGTTTGGAAAAAAGAACTGAAGCACTTACGTTACGAAGAGGAGAGAGAAACGTCGGTGGGATGGGACCCTTATCCTGCTTCGAAGTTGAGGGAAAATTGTAAGTGTGGTCAGGTACCTAAATAGTGCAATTCGTCTGAAAGCAGTGGCTCAATATATCTTCGGGAAGTGCGTCGTTGGAAGTCGGGAAGAAAACCGAATGAAAGAGAGGGTAAAAAACATCAGAAACTCAAATAAATAGTCGTATAACGTGAGAGGACCACTCCCCCTTTATGGGTGAACTCCGACAATAAATCCGATTTCCTCCTGAAACTCTTGTGTCGGAAATCCTTTTCCCCTTCCTTTCCCGCGCTTTGTTCATGCCTCCCAGTCCTTCTCATTTCCCGTCATTCTCAAGTCCAAGGGTGGTAAACTATTACTTCACATATGTCTTTCCTTCCACTCGTGTATATGTGTATGCGTATCTATTGGTACATGGAGAAAAGGACAGGAAAGAATAGAACACTTAAAATCCTAGAACGGTTTTCCAAACACGATTATGTCTGTTTCTACCTTTCCAATTTATTCACCATTTTAGACGAAAGTCAAAGAAATAAGTTTTAATTTATTTTTTTATGAAAGAGTAAAATTAAAATCAGTTTTTATCTATCTGTAAGCAAACAACAACAAAAAATATATCTTCTAGCAAATTTTTAATGTTCCTTTTTCTTAATTATCGATCTTACAAAATGTTAATACATTTCAAAATTTTAAAGAGATATGTGGATTCCCTTACACATTTTATACAATATTTAAAACTAGCTGTTATTACCTTAATCTTCTGGGAGAAGGTATTAAATGAATTATGATTACAGATACCTAAACCTTGTAGTTTTGTCGTTAAGATTGTTGGCATCAAATTATTACTGGGAAGTGAAATTCAAACCCAGCTCATGGCGTTCGTCCCAATTAAAGTTTTCCAGTACCTTCTTTAATCCAATAAGATGACTACAAGGATGAAACTTTCATTGTAAATCCTGGCGCTAGTTTCCCAATCCGTAGTTCCATAAGAGTAGTCGCCGGTACACGTAATATCTCTTGTGAAAGTGTTAGTCCGTATCTGCACATAATTATACTACTACAACACATTCTCACTATTTCTATCTTCTATACCTAGTACGACCAACTACTGCTACTGATAAAACTATTTCTATTATTACTATTTCGTTAATTTCAATTACTACTAACACTTTGTTAACAATAATACTTATATTGTTACTACAATTATTGCGTCTATCACTACTTCTATTTCTACATTTGATACTACTAATACTACTTATATTTCTATTACAAATCATACACTATTTCTGCTACTAGTATTGTGTCTACCTCTATCTCTACTAGAACTCTACTAATACCACTACTTACACTGCTATTACTATATTACTCCTATTAGTACTACTATTACTAATGCTCATAAAACACTTCTCTGACTACCACTTCTACTATTAATGATAATACTTCTACTACCGTTACTACACTCCAAAAACTGTACCTATGAATCGTACCTGTACCCCCTATGTTTCAGAGGAAGAGGCAGTAAGGAGCAAAGGGATTCATATTTTACCATCGTTTTTCTTTCTATTAATCTGTTCCCTCCCAAGAACTGGGAAGCAAAGAACCGCCCCTCTAAACCCAACCTTGGGTTCGCCACTGTCTCTCAAACATTGTGGGTACAAACGTAACATTTTGTACGCACAAGTCAATTGAATGTACCGTCTAGAATTATAGGTACACAACATATCCATGACATGCAACCATGAATTAATGGGTACAGTAGAAGTTGTGGAAAAAAAAGAAAGGTATTATGGTTACAGTCAAGTCGTACCCAAAAGGGTACCCATTATATTAATAGAAGAGCAACATGAAAACATCGACCATCAGAGAATGTATCTGATGAAGCCAAGTCGTTAGTTAGTTGGTGCAACTGCTGCACGATTATCACTTTTAATTACAACGTACTGCTTTGCTCAGCAATTATTTTCTTTTCTCTGAAGTATATATATCAAAGCTTTGCCATGGAAACTATCAGTTTTCTGAGCAGGACGTTAAACAGGAATATTCCACAAGCGAATGACATCTGCGCATGTGCAGTGTAACTCACGTGCAACGTCAATACAACTTATAAACCACTGTTTGCAAGCTTCGACCGTGGTTAAGTAATCAAGACGTCGGCTTGATGAGTGAAAGAACCCGGGTTCGAATCCCGGCGGGGATTTAGTGATTTTATCGTTGTTTAATTTCGAAATAGATTTCTATATGTTCATATTTGTTATTAATAATTGCTTTTTTTCATTTTTCGAAGGTGATCATTGGTTAGTAGAGGTTAGGTGCGGTCATGTATCTTCACACTTTCGTTTCTTTCTTTCGACAGTGTGGATTACTGGCGCGACTGGGACGTTAAAATTAAGAGGTTATGTTCCTCATTTGTACCCAAGAAATCAAAGCCGCGTGGTAGCTTCTAACTCTTAGGTACTAGGTACATGTTACAATTAATGGGTACAAAACGCCCGTTTTTTACCTTTGAATAGTGGGTACTCTATTTAGAGTGTACTTCTTTTATTTCAAAATGCCTCAAATCTTTATATCCCTCTTAAGTCATGTCAAATTTGGCTACAATCAGTTTTCATACGATATTCATAAATGGGGTGATTTTAAAGAATATACATTTTCCACTTTTAAATTTTATTGATCATTTCTGTGTTGAGAGTAGTTGAGCTATGCTATGCCATTACATATGATTGTTGCCACGATTATACGTGATACCAGGATTTGCTGGTAGATATCTTCAAAACCATTAAGAAGCAGCTAACATTGTCAAAAATTTACATTATACACTAAGCAAGAGGACGCCATGTGACATACTGGACTTCACTTTCAAGCAAATAACGTTTTCTAATAATTACCTATTCATTGACGAATCACTGAATTAAACATTAGGAGCGCGTTGACTCTTACTGTGAACTGTAAATTAATATTTCTGTCCAGCATTCTTATTAATATTAAAAATGGTACACAGGAAAAAAACATATAAGGTAAAATATGATTCTCCAGGAAAGAAATATGTCCCAAAAAAAGTTCATGCAGAGAAACGTTAAAAAGGATTTTTGTAAGACGAACTTTGTATCCCAACCCACCACCTTTCCTGTTGTAAAACTTACCTTATCTCTAGTCTTCTTTTTCAGAACATCCCGTTTTAAGTTTATGGCTTTGTTCTTCTAGCGAATTGCATGACAAAGTGATACTTTCTCATATTTCCTTCCTTTAAACAGCCAATTCATATTCTTCGGACCAACCAGGACGAACAGTAAACACAGGACTTCTTTCTCTCTCTTTATTTCTTTCTTTCTCTGTACGTTGTCCTCTCTCGTCAGAACGGTCGTGTTCTAAGTGTTCTTCCTTTATTTTTCCCTTCTCTCACACAGGCACCAAAATCCCTATCCCTTATAGGAGTACTTTTTTTTATCTTTTATTTCTTATTTCCTTTTCCAGAACTTCATACATATCTGAAAGAAACAAACGTTTGTTACCGATTTATAGGGACATTTAGTTTCTTCGTAAATACAGTTAGAATGGTCTTCCATTTTAAAGTACAATCACCGTTGTCAATGCGAAAATAAGAAAGTGAATTTGATGATAAAAATGGTGGAAAGGAAAACAAACATTTTGATTAGTCTAGGTTAATTTATGTGTTAGTTCAGTAATGTGAAAGTTCGTTAGACTTTTTGTCGTCAATTAAAAGTTACGTGCCTCTTTTACCACATTAAGTTTTAGCTTAGAGACATTTATCTGTGTGACAGGCTAAATAATACACAGATTAGAAAGTGCAAATAAATTGATGCATGAAAATCTTATTCGATAAAGCATGGAATGAATTCTCAGGATTAACAACTATTGTTTCGTTAGAAGCAAAATTTCTTCGTATTTTAATTTTAAACTTGAAATATTCAAATAAATTAATAATCATTATCGCAATGTGACTCACTATAAAATACTATTAAACTTGTTTTTTGTTATTTAAAGAAAGAAACTAAACTTGGATTCTGTATTCTCTTTAACGTTTTGCTTCTCAACCAGTACTCGAAGCGGATTAGGAAAGGTAAGGGAACGCTTGGACAAGTGGGCTAGAAAGATAAGGGTACGCTTGCACCTAGTGGTGGCGAGTGCCTATTGAATGCAAAGATCCCATTAATAAAAAGGTAGGGATAAGCCAAGTCCAAATTGATAACGGTAAGGGCACGGCGCCCCCCTCTTGTGCTCGCCCCGCACTTCGAGCACTGTTTTCATCTTGATTCTTTATAACAAATAAGTGTAGGGGAGCCCAGTTGGGGGAGTGTGCATATAGCAAGATTTTTAAGATCTATTCGCCGTGGCTCCTCTCTAAGAAGAGCTCACATGGAAACACTTCCGGTACGGCACAGCATTTGAATTAACAACTCTTTTACGTAAACAGTACTTTTGCGTATGCCCACCGCTAACTGGGGGCTGCGGCCTTCCCCACCCTCCCGTGGCTAACGCCGCCCAGCTCTCTTCGGACGTACCATGCCCCCTTGCACATCCTGCCCTGGTGGGTTTATATACATCCTAGCTTTTAGTACCCTCTATTTGGTACATTAAATCATTACTATTATTGAATTTCCTAATGCATAAAAAACAAAAGAAGTTAATTTTCTGTTTTAAAAAATGTAAAAGTAAACACTCCAGGGTTCGATCCCGGGCCCTCCGGATCAGTTTCCCGATGCATTAACCACTGGAATAAGCTGGGAGCTGGCCGAAGAAGCGCTTGTCTGTGTTACGCTCCGCGTCTGTGCGACAGCGTACCGGAAGTCTTTCCACGTGTGTTCTGGAGCACGGCAAATGGTTGTGAAAAACATATTGCGTGTATATATGCTACTACCACGCTTCAGCAACGAGCATCGTGTTTGCATGATCAATGTTTTGTGAAAAAAAAGGAATACAAAACTTTTTAAAGACATAGTTTTCAAATTCAAATTCTTTATTGTTCGTATCATTAGGAATGCATGAACATGGTCAATTGATTCTATAGTCTACATAAGCATTATATACATATTAATCTACACATTCAATATGCTAACTCGTGAAATCGAAATTGAAGTCAGATGGGCACTTTTGTACCAGAAGTTTTTTTAGGGTATTGCTAAACTGTTTACCTTCTAATTTCTTTATTGACGCAGATAACTTATTGTAAAATATTGTACCCTGAATGTAGGGACTTCCGCTTGTTGCTTCCAATCTCCTACTTACTCTGGGTATATTCTCTTTACTTCTGGAATAATAATTGTGAATTTCTTCATTTCTTACCGTGAATTCATTGTCCTCTTTTACTAAATTTATTATCTGATATACAAACATTGCATAGAATGTTAAAATATTACGTTGTTTAAAAAAAGCTTTACAAGAATGTTTCCTGTTCACTTTAACAATTGTTCTGATAGTAATTTTCTGTAGGACAAAAACTCTTTTTACATTACTTCCACAGGCACTACTCCAGAGTAAGAGACCAGATGACAAATAAGGATAAATCACTCCAAAATAAATTGATTTAAGTATTTCTGTAGGTAGATAATCAGAAAGTCTCCTTAATAAGTAAATATTTGCAGTTAATTTTGTGCAAACACGTTCAATATGCTTTTTCCAAGTAAATTTGTTGTCTACATATTGTATAACCCAAGAAACTTGCAAGAATCGCTACTATCAATACAAGTGTTATGGTCTGTGACAGAGATTTTCTTTCCAGCTAGATCAAAATAAACTAGTTCAGTTTTGTCCGTGTTAATCTTTAGATTCTTTTGCTTAAAATAATTCATGAATATCTTCGTAAAATTCTCTATCTGTTTTTTTCAAATCTCTTACGTTATGAGACCACAGTAGGCTAGAAGTACCATCTGCGTACATTGTGATAAGATATCTGTCAGAACAAGGAACATCATTAACATAGCATATAAATAAAAATCGACCCAAGATTGAGCCTTGTGGAACACCTAAACCAACCTTTTTTCTATGTGACCTTATTCTTCTTATTACATTATTTTCTTCTCCTATTATCTCAGTACATTGTTCCCTATCCCTTAAATATGACTCTACAATATTGTATAATTTTCCCATGACTCCATTGTTTTCTTAAACAATTCGTACCAAAATGTAAAAAATAATGTTGTTTATACATAACTAAAAAGAAAAGCATGGTGCGCGCTAATTGAAGAATTTATAAAGTAGCTATATATGAGAGCGCGCCCCATGCTTTTCTTTTAGTCATGTATAAACAAAATTACTTTTTTTTTACTTTTTAGTACGAATTGTTTAAGAAAATGGTATCTTTAAAAAATAATATTACATTTTTAACCTGAATTCTAAAGTGTTCTGCAACAAGTAAAACGCCACACCGTTGCAGACTAGTATTTATTTATGGGCAATATTAAAAAATGTTGAATATATAGAAATATATGAAAGTAATAATATAATATTGTATTGTCGCCCGACTTACGTAACTGTGCAAATTTTGATCATTCTATGACGTCGGGAAATGAGCTAAACGAACGTTGGAAGAATTGAGGACACCACGAACCATTGTGAACTAAAGAAAACAATGTAAAAATTGTGGCAAGACCAAATACACTTCAAATACTAGGGTTAATAGTTGATTAATTGAAAATTCTCCCCTCTCCATTATATTTCAGAATCTATCCGACGATTTCGTGAGAAAATACGGGTTTACAATCCTCTCACCGAAATATTTTCGGCAACACATTAATCATCTCGCTAGCCCTACGTGTTTCTGAGTGGAAAAGTCCCCCTCTATCTCTGACGCCGTCCTTACGATGTGTATGATCTATATAGGTGTGACCTCGTGTTACCTAGATCTTTCCAACAACACCTCAACTACCTTCCTAGGGCTTGTAGTTCTTGAGTTAAAAGTTGGCGGTTAAGAGTGAGCGGTTCTCTTGTAGAACTTCACCAAACTTGCTGGTAAAGCCTAAAGCTACGAGCGACTCTGTTTAGGGAATGCTTATGGAAGAAACGGCGTTATGTTGAATCTCGTAAAAGTAAAATAATAATCTGACTTTTCTCACCTATTTGCGTGAAATGGGTAAAATGGCGAAAACACGTATAACGAGAAAAATATGAATCATGAGTGTTGTTAAGACATTCTTCACACATTTTCAACGCTAATTATTTTCTGTCCGCGTCATTCTACAAAAACTATCTTTTCTATTCTTTCCTTCATGCTTTCCTCCTCACTTGGTTAATGAGAGTTTGCTGTTTCATTTCAATTGCATCCCATAAACTTAATTTGTTAGAATTTTCTTTCGGTTTGCGACATCTTGTTTTCTTTCCTACTTCACTTCACCGTTGTTTATATTTTGTGTAATATGGCGTTGTAATGTCACGTTACATTCTCTTCTAATAACTTTATTTTATTTGTTGTTTACTAAGTCATTTATTAAAAATACCTCCTAAATATCTTTACATATTTCTACATTGCTGTATTTCAAATAATATACTGGAAAAACTGTTGTACAGTGGAATCTCCATAACTCAAATTTTATTCATTTCCTTTCACCTTCCCTATTTTCCACCTAGCGTTATTTTATATTTACAAATCTAATGCTGTGAAATAAAAACTTCGATTTTTTTTTCTGGACGTACTGTTGAACCTTTATGACTCCAATCTTTACAAGTCAAAGCTGAAGTATAAAGCGACCAGATTAAACAACATTTTTTTAAAATTTACATCCTTCATTTCCGTAAAAGGTTGACTTCTTCAGAGCGCCTGATGACTATACAGACACACCATACGGAAAAGTTCGGTGTGTTGCATAACTGAAAGGCAATTATGGAAACAACTGGGAGGCAACATAAGAATTAATACATACATATGGGTGGGATAGAAAATCATACATGATCCCAGTAGTACATCGATGTCGGCCGATATCAATAACGCATGATTTCGATTGATATTGATATCTGTTATCAATCAATATCAAATAATTTTGCCGATATTTCCGATATTAGAGATCTATCTTGATCGGTATAGGAAAGTATCATCTTTCACTGAAAGAAATTAACTATATCAACACATGAAATTATGTATAAGCTACGGAGCCATCCGTTGAAAAAAAAATATATTGGTTACACACTTTCTTTACTCAGACATGCAATGTGATGACATAGACTGTATTCTCGTTTTAGAATGACTAAGCAAGGAACGCGTTGATGCTTTATATATAATGCCTGTTCCGTTTCCATTACATGATTAAGTCGGTTAAAAGTTGTGAAAGTTTCAGCTTGATTCATGTAACCTCTATGAACATATCTCTGTGTAAAGTAAAATACTGGAGTGGCTAATAAATCGACGATATCTTCTATCTCTTTCGCTCGTGCCTTTTGCTTTCATTCACAAAAAACATCTCTTTTCTCCTTATTCCTGTATCGCTTATGTGGTGTTTGATTAGGAAATATAAATATGTTATTTCCCATAAACATTTCTGTTTCTGTATTCTGAATATGTGGTGACGTTCCCTTGTGAGCCAGTTAACATAATGTGAGAAATGAATGGTTTTGCGAAAAATAAACTGGCTTCTTAAGACTTTATATTTAATGTGACCGCTTTATGATGTTAATAAATATAAGGTACTGTCCAGCGTACGTCTAGTTTGAGGAGTTTCGATTTCGAGTAGACTTGATAGTTCAGACTTATTTAAGGAGTGTATATAAAGAACAGTCTTTCTCACAATATCAAGGAACAAATTAACAACAGAAGCTTTTCGAAAGAGGTTAGTAGTAGAAGCCATAGTTCAGATGGAAGAATATTATTCTGTTGGGAACGTGCAAAGGTTCTACCCGTTTTATTGTGAATATAGAATTACGAACATCACAAAATGGAACTCACCCAGCACTGTGCATAATCGCCATTGCAGTCAAAGACTTCTTGCCATTTTTCTGATAAGATATTAATCCCACGCAGATAAAAGTCCTGAGGGGCATAGCACTGTTCTACAGCAGCTTTCACAGCCTCCACAAATCCATAGATTTTCCTAGCGACGGATTTCTACAATGCACAAACAAGTCGTAGTTTGTAGGGGTCAAGTCAGGAGGTAAAACCTGCAGATGGAGTAAAACCTGCCAACCAAAGTCCATTAATTTTTGACGGGTGACGACAGCAGCATGTGGTCTAGCGTTATCATGGGGGATGATCACTCCTTATCGATTGAAAAGTTGTGCCCCCTTCGATTGTTTGCTGTCTGTTCATCTGTAGAAAGTAGAAGGTAGCTTTTATGGTTACGTTAGGATGCCTTTGACACCCCAACACACACTTAACATCACCTTTTTTGGGATGAAGATCTGATTTCAACGTCAACAGAGGCGGTTGATAAACGCAATGCACGTTCTGCGCTTTACGTACCGGTACAGAATACGCTTCTCATCATCACTGACAAGGAGAGTCAAGAGCCTCAGTTTTGTACAGTGAAACCAAGGAATCACATTTAGCGACGCGTCCCTTCCATTAAGTAGCACTCAAGTGTTGTGGAATCCAAGGGTTGAACTTTGTGGTGAAACCCAGCGATTCGAGCCATCTTTCAACGCTGTCCTGCGTACTTACAGTACTTTCATTACGGTTGGATTCAGGTTGATTCTTTCGTAAGGTTTGGTAGGGATCCTCTTCGGAAAACACTGATGGACGGCTAAATTGTAGGTGTTCTTGAAAGTTTCTGTCCCCGTCCCTAAGTTAGTATTCGAAACCACTGACATATTTGTCATTTGTCATTTGTCATTTATTTATTTATTAGGAAAACAACAAACTAATGCCTATTTACAGCCTTCCATTACATAAGGAAATAATATAAATTAGACACATGACAATAAATAAAGATAGATAGATAGATAGATAGATAGAT
>JAGDQP010038740.1:0-18028 GCA_022664845.1 Lepisma saccharinum
TTGTAAAGAAGTCTAACTGTAGGAGGTCTCCCACTATTGATTTAATTGTTTCTTACACTTTTTCATTTAACTGTAACTCTGTTAATATCATTGTATCTTTATCTTTGCTCATTGCAAGTGTAATTGTCAATAACGTGGCAGGTGTACAAAATCTATACTACCGATTTTTAACAGAATTGTTAGAAAAAACAGATTTGTTTTGCTATTTGTTTATCCACTTGAGTTTCACAATAAAAATCATACAACATTGTTAAGGTTAACAGAATACAATTAGTTTCCTTTACAATTCCTGTAATTCCATAGTTCACCTTAGTTTAAACCCAGTTTATAAGATAATATTTAAAGTTTGGGTGGCTCTATTGATGATATTGATCAATTTCAAAATTATTATGGTAATCAATTCCAGATTGTAGTGTACGCATTAAGACCAGCTAGTCCTGACACTGATATCATCTATAGTGGGAATGTACAAATTAGAAACATGTTTTTATTTTATCACGATCACCATTTTGACACCATTGACAATTACTTCCTTTTTAAGACAGAGGGATGTAATCGCTCCGATTGTGTAATCCTATACGAACGTCGAAGTAAACATAAGTACGAATACCTTTGCGAACATCTTAACAATTACGAATGTAAAACATTAAGTAAAACTTCCAATCGAATCAAAATAGTGTATTATCTTTTAATAATAATAATTTTCTTGTTAAAAAAACAGTGACGACTCACTTAATTGGGATTTTTAGAAAATATTTAATTTTGAGTTTAGAATGTTTCTAGAGCTTAACAGAGGATGAATTATATAAAGGTAATATATAAAAAAAACTATTTCATTAAGTGTTATGAAAATGATCTAAAAGTGTTGTATGAGTATCTCTTAAAGAAAAACTCTAATAAATGTCTTTCCTGGTACAAATGAGTTATTTTACCAGTAATAATTGTAAATTGTTAAATTCGTCAGCTTTATTTCCAGAGAAACTAATTTAATATCTGAAATGAAATTGTTTCTTTCCTTTACATTACCAATATCAAATATTGCAGTTTAAATTTTCTAAAGGGTATGAATCAGGAAAGTAAAATATTATTTAAGTTTTTTTAATTATGTATTTATTTCAACATTTGAAATTTTAATTTAATAAGGAGACTAAAGATTCTTCATGTTTTTATAAAAATATTTTCCTACTTTATATTAAATAACGTAGTTGTAGAAATTAAATTATTTTTATATTTACATCAATGGTGTATAAAACTTTTTATGTATGTATGATCAAAAGTAAAGGTATTAACTTTAAGATTTTTAAATTGCGTTTATTTTTCTTATAGACTTAAAAGTTAGATTTGTTATTACGCTTTTATGTAGAATGCAACTTTGATCAAAACTTTTTCTTAAAAGTTATTAAATGAAATTATATTTCAGCAAGTTATAAAATTAGTTTTCTAAGTTTATTATGAAACGAAATTATACTTATACAAATAATAAAATATTTTCAAAGTAAAACAAACACATGTTTAGAAAAATTGCAAATGAATGTTGGTTAACAAATTACAATATATTTATTTTTCTAGTACAATTGTGAAAAGAAATTTTACTAAATCAAATTACAAAATATTCTGAAAGTAGAACTTTTATCTTTAGAAAAGTTGCAAATGAATTTTTAAATAAACAAACCAATTACAATATATTAATTTTTCTAGTACAATTATGAAAAGAAACTTTACTATATCAAGTTATAAATTATTTTGGAAGTAGAACTTTTGTTTCTAAAAGGTTTCAGGTGAAATTCCTTTTTAAATTTCATATTTAACAATGTATATGTTATAAAGAGGTTATTATTATTTAAAAAATTAAATATTTGAAGTGTAAGACAACAAAAATCAACTATAATTAATATTATGTTTGTAAACTATGAGAAGAAACTTATTGTATACTTTATGCTTTTTTCTAGAACATCATTTTTACTTTATTTGTGCAAGATAAAGTTCAAAGTACATTTTTAAGTGGAAAATTTTTGTTATAAATTTTCAATGTGATGAATGTTACGTTACGAATAAAGAATTTTCAAAACAATTTTCTTTTTTATTTTATTTTTCTACATCATCCATAAAACCTCATTGTTAATATGAATTTTATTTTCCAACCTTGATATGGCAGAACTTCTCCGTTTTCTTATTATTACTATTTTACAAATGTGAATTTTCTTAGTTTGTTTTAACTATATATGACAAAGAATATTTAAATATAGTTTTCTCTAAAATTACAATTACGTATTAAAGATTATTTAACAAAGTTTTTATTGTTTACAACATTATTCTTAAAAGTTTCAAAACCGAGTTTTATTTTGTGAAATTAAAATTTAAAGTTTAATAATTAGTAAATAATTTTATTTAATCACAATTTTATTTCATTTAATTTTTCCATAAGCTATTTATTTTTAACTTTAACAAAACTCATTTTATTATCTAGTAACGAATTTTTTTAAAACTTTCAAAATATAGTTAGTTTTGTGAAATTAAAATTTCAAGTTTAATAATTAGTACATGATTTTTACTTAAACGAAATATTATTTCGTTTATTTTCCCCTAAGTAGTTTGTCTTTTTCTTTAAGAGTTTTAATTTGCAAAATAAAAATTCCAACTTAGCTTATTCACTATACTTAAACAAAAGGTAGTATAAGTAATTTTCTTTTCACTGCAATGAATTTTAACTAAGTTATTTATTTTCCACATAAAATTTATGAAAGGAATTTTATTTTATTTGAAGAAATTTTTATCTAAGTAAATAGAAAATATTTAGTGAAATATTTTAGTTAAATATAAGTTTAATAAAAGGTATAATGTATTTTACAAAATAATATTTGAGTTAAACAAAAAACGTCTTTTAAATTAGTTTTACTTCAACAAAATTTTTGATAGAAAAATATTTTTACTTAAAAGTTTTTCTTTAAAATAGAAATATTTAAAAAATAAAACTATCATTCAAATTTTACTAAAAAGAAAACTAATACACATTTAACAAAGTTATTTTATCTCTTAATATTGTTTCTCAAAGTATTATCATCTCATTGGTAAATAAAAAATCCTTTTTTCTATATATTTACAAATTGATTTCATACCTGTAATAGTAGTAGTACAATACTGTATGTATAATAACAAAATTACAATTCTATCTTGAACAAATCTTCCACCACTTACGAACTATGTAAGTTTAAACAGTTTTGAAGTTGCACATAATTTCTTACAGCGCAACCGTTCAGTTACTTAAGTGTATGGTAAGTACAAGACTTCACATTGACATTAACCATTAATGAAGTAAGCGAAGGACAACCTTGATCGTTTGCATCTCTTACATTCTTCGGTTGACAATTCTTGAATCCATTGCACTTTTTCAGTACCTATACAAAAGAATATTGCATCAACTTCTCAGAGATATGCACTTATTCTTCGAATATGAGCTATGGTATAAACAATTAAATATTTGGTATTATGGTATCCAATGATAATCCATGAAAATTTTAAGTTAACAATTCGCACTATTTTTCATAGCCTATTCTTGTTAGTTTCTATGATTTCACATGGAAGTTTTACCATACAATGAAACATTAGAGCAACATCAGTTGATACAATACAAAATTCAAGTGAAATAAATTCAAGGGATGAGATTTTAAAATCTTGCATATCAATAATATATTCTCCTGAACAAACTAAAATTTTACTGGAGAAAATTGCTGATCGATAATAGTTGGAACTAATTGTGAAATAAATTCTGTATCTATAAAAAGAATTCTACATTTCTTAAAAAAACATATTCAGTAAAATATTTAAATGTCCTTGTTCCTTATAAATGTCATAATAATCAGCAAAATCAGCAAATATTTTATGATCGTTTACATGATTCATTAAATATTTTGATATAACAGATCCAGTGATCCACTGATATATACAGTGGTAAATAATGTTTAATGTACATCCGATACAACGAATTGGATTTTCTTGTAAATAAGTTTTTACTGTTTCTAATATCCATGAGTCCGAAATGAGCAATGTATTGCGAAAAGTACTCTCCATTATTTTTTCTTTTTTTCACACTGGGAGTTCGAATGACAAAGTCAGTGTTTTCAGGACTATATAATATATTTTTGAAATTAGTTTATCTGTTAACTCTTCTGCTTTACGTTGAAGTAAGTTTCGTAATCCACATTTAAATCTCACAATTCCAAATTCACCACTATTTCATGTTTTGCTAAATACGCATTATATGTCTGCATAAAGTTAATAGGTTCAATGATTGCGTTCTAAGTAGAATCAAACATTCACTACTTTCAACTTCATTCAAGTTCCAACTGAGCCAAGCATACGCTATTTTGTTAGGAATGTTGTGGAAACAGGCTGCACAGATTAAAGGCGGAATAAGGCAATTAAAATTGTCTATGGCTTCCCAAATACATAGTTATTCAATAACATTAATCCCGCACTGACAAGATGGGATATTAGGTTTTGTATCACTTTAGAAGAAATGATACAGTTTTTAGCTTACCATCGCTGTCTTTGTTGCACAGCTGCATACCTAGCTCATATGGACTGGCATCTGTTAACAGATACACTTCTTGAGCATTAAATCCATTATTTTTAGTGCAGTCTGTAACTAATATCTTGACTGTTTGGAATTGTTTTTGATGCTCAGCTGTCCAGTCCCATTTCGAGTTCATTTTTAGTAAATCGTATAACAAATGAGCGGGAGTGGACAAGCGTGGCACATTTTTTGAAAATAATTTACTAAACCTAAGAACGAACGTAATTGCGAAACGTTCTCTGGTCTCGGGCATTCTCAAACTGCTTGTTTATGTTTCTGAATAGGGATATATCCTACAGAGGAAATTTATGGCCCAAATATTCAATTTTATCCTTGAAAAATTGACATTTATTAAGGTTAACTTTGATATTTAATTCCTGAAATTTTGCCAAAACCTTACTAGTTTTAATATAAGAGTCATTGATTCCTACTCCGGCAGTAATGACGTCATCAAGAAATGCTTGGGCTCAGGGAAACTCTAATAGTATGATGTCCATGAATTGTTGAAAAATGAATGGGCTTGTTGATAGCCCAAATGGAAGCCGCCTCATTCTGTATATGCCCCAAGGTGTATTGATCGTTAATATTTTTGCTGGATTCGTCCTCTAGTGCGAGTTGCTGATAAGCCTGGTTTAAGTCTAATACAACGTATGTGTCTGCCCCTTGAATTTTGTGAACGATGTCTTCAAGTAGCGGATAAACATTTTCTCTAGACAACGGTTGACTGTTATCTTATAATCAGCACATATTCGAATATCGCCTGATTTCTTTGGAACAATAACTATTGGAGTGGCCCAGTTTGAGTATTTTATTGGTTCAATGATTTAATGTGTAACCAGTTTATCTAATGACGCTTTTACCTTTTCTTCAATGCTGTAAGGAATGCGGTAAAAGTTTCTGAACGTAGGTACGGCTGTTTTAGATAGTTTTACATTTACCTTATACTCTTTTATTGCGTTACATTCGTTGAAAATACTTTAGAAAATTGCTCATTCAACGATTTTGTAACCTACTACTGGTTTGTTCAACAGATTCTGCTAAGGTTGCTATATTCATCGAACATGCACTAGTGAAGGGTTGTCTCCAAAATGGCCAAAATTTATTCAAACCTGGACTGCCTAATATAATCCATTTAATCGGATTTTCCACAATAAAGAATTGCAAAAGATATGATTTCTCCTTGATTTTGCAATGTAATTCCACTGAACCTACAATTTTGAGACTATGCCCATCTGCAGTACATAATGTTTGAGATGTATCCTCTAATGATATATTTCCTTGAGTGTTTTATAAATGGATTTTTGACATCACATTGGCGCAAGCGCCACAATCTACTTCGATCTTATGCATACATCCATTCATCTCCATATAAACAAAACAGGGTTCCCTGTCCACAGTTTCCCTTATACATTTGTCTTTGTGTTTATTTGCTGCGTTTATGTTCAAAACCATGTTACTTGATGTAAATGACTCTCAAATATGTAAAACCCTTGTACAACCAGAATAATATTCGCGAACTGTAGTACGTAATGAATCACTGTATCTCATAAGTTCTTTCTGACGTTTAGAACACACAAAATTGACTGCACGTATTTAAAAAGATATCACCATTATGTATGTGAAGTTTCCAATCGCACATACTCGTTCGCCATTTTTGTTATCAGATTACTGTGGTATTTTAGTTCATTAATCAGTACTTCAGCTAACAATGAAAAATGTAAGTGATCAAACATATTAAGTTTAACGCTATAAACTTTAAGAGGTACAAGAGATCACTTAAGAAACAAGCAAAATCCTACATCAACAAAACTATGAGATGGCCGGATAGGTTAAGTAAAGTTCAGATTCATTTGACGAGCGATTATCGAAAGTACAGCCCATAGGAGATGTTAATTACTAAATGTAGAAGGTTTTCGGTTAAGAGTGTTCATTATATTTCAGAAAGAACTAATCAAGACTAAACTTCGATAGATACATTAGTTTATTTACATTATAGCACTTCCAGTGAAGTTTTCCTGATTTCCATATTTCTCATTGCAAAACCCACTCATCGTAACAAAATACAGTTTACCTTGTCCCAGACGAACAATGTAAAATAATCGACATCCTGTTAGCTAGAAATTACATATATATCCATAATTGAACAATTTCAACGATACAGGCTACCAAAACTTTCAGAAGACGATGAGTAAAACATACATCGAAGGAATAACACATTTCATTCATTTTTAAACTGAAAAAGAAAAGAATAACATAATGCATAGATATTTTAGGTTTGTTGTAGTTGCCTACTTTCATTATTCAATGGAATAGTTGTCCTAAGTTATTATGTTGAAAAAGCATAAAGTTTAACTGAACTTCATAGCGAAACTCTCACAGTTTTGTATCACTTTAGAAGAAACATTTTCAAGAACATTCCAATATATTTTTCAAAGTTAATAAAGATTCACTCTGGAAATCACCATAAGAGAAAACAAAGTTTAATTCACAAAAAATATTCCCATGGAAATCCATTTCAACAGTATTTGAAAAAACAAGGTTTGATTCACTCTGAGAATCACTTTCAAAGGCACTGTCACTAAGGATTGAATAGGACAATCAATAACGAAGGACTAGGAGACCCATTTTCAATATACACCAAAGCTAGGGAGGCATGTTCTGCTTCCTGCACTGCACAAACAAAACTGTTAGATGAGCAAGTCTCATCACACCAGAATAAGCTTTGGGAAGACATGATAAATTGAGATATTAGCTGGTTTACGTGCAGCTGCTAGTGTGACCCAACTTCTTTTTTCTTTTCATTGTCCAATGAAGAGGTATTTTCACTTTTAGGTGGAGGAAAGTATTAGTCACATCATGAACTTCACCTTTAAGTTTCAATGATAAGGCAGCGCGTTTCGCTGTTTCCTCTGTAATAATAAATTTGTATTTTAATGCACCACACTAAACTTCATTAACTCATCTTGAATTATCAGTAAAATGAAAATACAACTTTCACATGCGTGTGCATGTGATTTTAACCAATTATAATCTTTCTAGTCACGTGCACCAAATCTGTTCTTTGTGATTAGTTCTTTACGTAGTTCCAGTATTTGGTTTCCCAATAGAAAACGAAGTCCGTATTCAAAGTTTGCTTTTAAGTGATTAGATCCAGGATGTGTATTTACATGTGAATTAAATATCTTATCTTTAATATATTCCTTGGATTTAATAACACTCGATAAACACTATTATTCAAAAACTGAAAACGGTTCTCTTCACTTAGCGCTGTTCCAGGAATTAAATATCCTATACACTCATGTTCACTTTTCTTCTTGTTCCAAAATGCCCATGCGGAACAAAGGAGAATGTATTTAGTGTTCCAATTACGAATTGATTTCAGTATACAAGGTTGATCAACCCATTTTGATCGGCATCCACAGGAAGGCTTTGCAGACAAAGAAGCTGGTAAGTTAAGGGTATTTTCACTCTCGTTCTGTTCCACGGTTAGAGCAAGATTAAAGATTTAAATTTTAAGTAGGCCACTGAATACTTGCGTAAACAACAAGATTTAACTTGCTGCTACAATACCGAAAGCATGTTCTAGCATGTTCCCCAAACACCTAGGGTACGAGAAAACGAAAATTCCTCGAACATGAAAAGATGAGGAAAAACATACAATACTGAAATGTCATGGTCTATTCAAAACTTTAAAAAACTATGTGAAGATTAAAATGAAGGTAGCTTAACGTGAATGCTAAGTATTGTGCACAGTCACATAAACACTTAATTAGTTATATATTTCGTGTAAACAGAAACACTTTTTATAAGTTCTTAAAGTAAATTCACACTTTAATTTTTTCGCTTGTTCAAAGTTTACTCACTATCTGACCCTACATTATCATCTTTTTCAATTATTTTTTTCTTTACTTCATCCACTCTGAGTAAAAGGAAATCGCGAGGAAATTCTTTAAAAATTTCAACGTTATCAAAATGCACATAATTTAAAAAATAAACATTATAAATATGAAAAATCACAATATTCATTATCAGTCTATATGTCCCTCTCGTCATAATCTGGTTCTGCAATAATATATTTCTCAATTAATTTTGTCTTTACTTCATCGACTATGAGTAAAAGTAAATTGCGAAGAAAATATTTTAAAAATTCAACACTATTAAAATGTAAATATTTCGAAAAATATACATGATAAATATGAAAACAATTCACAGCATCCATTATCAGTATATATATGCGTTTCCTCAAAGATATTTCTTCCTCTACAGATCGTGTAACACAACGATGTCTCTGGTGATTGCGTACATTATAGAAATATTCAGCACACAATAAGGAACAATTGTTTTTATATTTCCAATTTTAGATAGCTTCTAAAATACACTGATCATCAATTCTGTAATTCATACATCCACATAAATTTACAGTTTCACTAGAACACAGAGTGCTAGATGAAGCTTCAGTGTCCTGCACAACACTTTCAGTTTCCTCAGCACTAGAAGCACAGTATCCTTCATCACTGTCTGAATTAGATTCTACCTCTAAACTTGAGGTAGACGCACTGCTGTAAATACTGGGGAAAAAACCTCCATTCTCCGTCGACGAACCATCGTCTTCATCCCCACTTCGATCTTCGTAAAAATGCATGATAGTTTTATTACTGTCTACTACCATAGCTAGAGCATAACTGTGCACAATAATTTTAAAAGTAACTCAACTTTACATGTTATGACCTATTTTGTAAGTAACAAAATTCAACTGATTCTGTAAGCACCTGCTATCATCAAAGAATGGAAAGAAACAACGCCTAGTACGTTCGCAAGCATAACAATGGCACAAATAAAAATAAACGAACACCTGCACAGTTAAATTCTTAGAAAAGCCGGAACATGCGCTATCTTGTCTAAAGCATCAAAAGAAGCTAAACCATATGTTTTATCTTGCTTCGCGTCGGATCCTTTCTTAAAGTAACAAAAATGTCACTCAACGGGCGCCGCTGTCAATCAAATGGCAGACATAAAAAGAATCTTGTCCCCCCCCTCCCCGAGCACCGTAGGTGCAAAAAAAACTCCTCGTCGACCCATTGTCCATTCAAGCGAACACCTGCTTTTAAAAGAACACCTGCATACTCAAGTTCCCAGAAAAGCCATTGTGCAACATAACTTGCCCTAATACGCTCCGAGCAGCAAAGATACGAAACAAAGAAATATTCCTCCAATCATCGGGCGTAAGCCATAGTGCTGTTACCGCCCATACAATTAATTTTATCTTTATCCTCCAATCATAAAAGGTACAAAAACAATCAAGTCTGAGCATGCGCAGTTTGTCACCTTTGAGCATGAAAAATGCAAGTGCTCTTCGCCTGTAAAGTCAACGGAAAATCTGTGCTGCGCGTTAACGGTAAATGTGCCACCATTCTCCGTCAAAATAAAATGATGACCCCCTCCTAGAATTTTATTTTATATCATTATCCTATAATACATTTAACTTATCGCGTTTGTACGGCTTTGTAGACAGGGCAGACGAAGGCGACGGCGCGGAGCGGTGCGGGCGGTATAAGAACATGACGGATGACAATAAATATTTTAAAAATCGAATCAATTCATTCATTATTTATCACATATCTCGTCTTCTGTTAAATATACAACCTTATACCTTCTAGGGTACCTGCCTAGCACATATATCACCACTACGAAATATCAACAAACAGCCTCGAGGCCATATAATAGTAATAAAAACAAAAGTTCCAGACAGTCTGGCATCTATTACTCAGCTCCAAGGAAAGTAGAACTTATTAGAAATGCCATTCGTAGACGAGTAGCCGATGGCGCCATGTATGGAGAGTTTTGCGATGACGTCACTATACGGACCCCAACAATTTCGTCTACTAGTGCTCGTATTTTTAGCATAGCTTAGTAAGTAAAGTTTTAGTTTTTTAGTTATTGTGTCACATTCCTGTTCAGTGTCTTTAAAGTAGTTTTGAAGGGATATACAAAATAACTGTGATGTTTTCTTTGTTATCTCTGTTTTCTTAATAACAATGAGTAATCATAATAACTGTGCTGTTCCAACATGTTTGAACATAAAACAAGCTCGTTGCCAACCAAACTGCATGTGGGAGGGAAGCTACTGAAATATTGTTGGGGGACATGGATCATGATATATTTTTACCTCAGGGATTCCGCCAAGATTATTTTCAGTTTAGAGGGGGGTGTAAAGTCAAAATTGGGAGGGTCTAAGTGGAGTTTTACACGGTTTCTATCTATTTTTAACCGCAAGGGCTCTCAGTTTTGGGGGTGACACCCCCCACAAGGGGTAAGCCGGAATCCCTGTTTTATCGCCTTTTACACACATGAAATTAGATTTTAAGGTGTAGCGGGACCAAGAAAATTTTCCGGGGGGAGGACAACTTCCGCGTGGCTGCGAGTCTGTATACTTGTAAGTTAATTTGTAATATGATAGCGCTCAAGTATTACGTAAGTTCATTTTAATCATTTAGACCCCCCCCCTTGTAAGCAAAAATAAGCAGATAGCCTCGTGCTTATGAAAGACATGTCAAATTTTGTATCGTTATTGGCCTGAGCCTCAGATTCCTAAAGGCTTAAAATAAATTAAATTCAATTCTTGTTATTTTGAAGTCCAAAAAAAAGATTCAATCATTAAATCTACACTAATATAATTTTAAGTGAATCTTATGTAGTCATATTTCTCTGATCCTCCTCCCCTATTGTCAGATAATATAAACAAAACTTGAACCCCCTTGAAAGTTTACGTAATACTTAAATGACGCATTTACTTATGAGTTTGCGCGCGTCTGTGTGTGTGTGTATGTGTGCGAGAGAGAGAGAGAGAGAGATTTAAAAAATAGCATGCACATTGATCGTAAACTTAATAGCCTAGGTCACAAATATTGGCCGAAAGGGATTACAGATATGTTTATTCCTAACTGAAATAAGGCTATCACCATTATCCTATCTATCTCTCTATTGCAATGAAATATTTCTAAAGTTGATATTAAGAGTTCTAAAATCAAGATTTCCTTCAAAATAAAGTTAACAGAGAAATATTTATCTTACTATTTAGAATACGTTGTTTATTTTTATGCAGTTTAATAGTCTACACTCATTATTAGAAACATGAAAGCTTAAAAAAAAGGTATTTTTTCATAAACAAATAATCATCAGGTGCAAAATTTCTTTTATATCCATCGTTATTATGGACTTGCCTATGCTCTCGCTACAAGCACAAACTCATCGGTCCGTATAGTGACGTCACGCACCTTCAAACTAATGGCTACTGTTTTCCTGAAATCTCGCTCTTTGGCTCCCTCTGACTCAGCTCTGTATATCGTTTTACCAGTGAATATAGAAGTACTCCTCGTGTAAATATTGCTGCGGATGATTGATATATTTCAAATGTTCATTGTATAATAAGTATATTTTGATACAGAATCTCTTCCTGTGTCATTCCGTGAATTTTATAAAACGAATTTTATACAAAGTATTATTAATTAAATAATTAACTAAAACGAAAAGTTAGAAAGACAGTATTAAAAGGTATAGAGTGACATCTATTGAAAATTCTGGTCAACGATGAAACTAGGTTACTACTTGCATTACAAGTATACATACACATTTAATCTTATTCCCTGTATAATGTCAGACTAAGGCTCGCTAAAGCAGGTTCGTACACTTACAGTTTTGTGTACAATATATTAACTTTATACATTTATAACCTCTTAACTTGTAATTTCTGGTTGACCGGGAATTTCATTTTTTTTATTATTATTATATATACGATGACCATATTTTGTCAGTCAAAATTCGGGACAGGTCTTACCAGCGTCTAACCTTACCCCCGTCCCTTATTTGCGAGTCGTTTAAGAGTCAGCCCAAGAAAATTTTTTTATTCAGGCCATAGCTTAAAATATTTTCTGTCTTCTTTGTATTGAGTTGTTATAACTTAGACCCCCATATGATTTCCTTGTTAAAATATAATTATTTATGATTTACGTTATTATAACTAAACTATTGTTAAATATATTTTCGGAACACCGGAACATAGGCCTATCCCTTAAAGTTTGGACTGTCCCGAAAAGCGAAAATCCGGGACGCGCTACAAATTTACGAAAATCTTTGAAATGTATGACATGAAAAATAGGTTAAAGCAGCCCCAGGCAGAGAAACTACGTGAAAAAAAAACGTCATTTTTATTACTCAACTCTCAGCACCCAAGTACAGTGTTGGAAACTCCGCTACTGACTTCTAAAATTTCAAAAATACTCCCTGGTCGAAAGGGCAACGGAAATACCGGTACTGCCTGGTCGAATGATCATTGTATACATGAAAAAAAAAAAGTAAAAGTTAAAAAGATCTTCCGTCAATAATTAAAAAAAAAATACATAATTTTCCTCACCTAATAAGTTTCCATTTTATGGAAATGTTTAAACATTTCCCATTGTTGCGTGCCCGGTTTTAATTTCTTGCCATTGTTATGGTCAGCGGAAAATTACTAATAATTCTGATGTAAACAAAGCGTAATACTTAGGCTACTCAATCATATGCATCCATTCATCATTGTTAAAAAAAATAGGTCTATGTGCGCCGTTCTATTAATGTGCACAAAGAACCATTTTTATGTTTCCACACATATGTATAAATTCTACTGGCAACCCTGTTCAGCTTTTCTTAGTAATAGCACATTTTTTTGAAAGTAAAATGGAATGCTAAAGAAAGAATTGTGAACGAATCAATGGTTGACTGACTTCAAAACAGAGTCTGATACATTGAACTAACATGGCAGTTCATTCTGTACGTGATCGCGGAAGGAATTGATAAGGAACTGGGTGACACCAAGTGCATTCACTCTTCTCGAACAACAACAAAAGTAAAACCTCCTGTTTCTGAAATATCACTGCGGAAAAGAGGGGGAAAGTACTACATATTTCTACGGCATTGTATTGAAAAATATTAAAACTTTACTTTTCTTGGCTTAAATACTTTTTTCTTTCCAAAATTTCATAGTGATAGCTAGAAATGTTATGTCATACGTACACTCAGATTTTAGAGTGTCTTACATTTCGAAAACGGAAAAAAAATCAATTCACTTGATGAAAAGTTCTGTGACAGAAAACACACGAAAAGAAGAAAAAAAAGTCAAACAAAACGTTAAAAACAAACTAAGCAAAAGATTCAACAGTAGCAGTAGACATTCTCAAACAGAATACAGCATAACATAAAATGACATTACTTATCTAATTCTCTGTACTTTTTTTCTTTTCTTTTCTTTTACACTTGAGATTTTAATTTCCTGGTGTATATATTCTTTTCTCTATTCCCAATTCCATTTTTTTTATTTTTCTTATTTTAATCGACTTTTCAAACGTGAAAAAGTTTTAAAAAAAAGTAAAATAAAGAAAAGTCTTCTGACGTAATCATTGTGACGAGTACAGATTCGAAGAAACTACCCCATTCTCTTGTTTCCCTTGCGAGTTTCTTAGACAATCTGCTGGAGGGGGTAGTAATACACAGTGTGTTTGACTACCGAAGACGCTGAAAAAAAAAAGTTAAGTGATAATGAAATAAAGAAACAAAAAGTAGATGAAGGGTGTGTATAAAATCTTAGAAGGTATAAAAGAAATTTGATATATATATATATATATATATATATATATATATATATATATATAAAGACGTTTCTGTATTTGTTTCCATTCTTAATAGCACGTCAATCATAAGCTATAGAATGAACTGTTTGAGGAAGACTTATCGGTTAGTGTCGCCTGGGAAAATGAAAAGGCGAATCCCCCTCGCCACTGTATTTTCCCAGTTTCGTTCTGTCTTTTCAGTCTATCTATTAACACGTATAGGAAATTAAAAGTCGACTTTTCCTTTCCTTGTAGAGAAGAGAAAAAAAACTGTAACAAAAGACATAGAAAAACTTAAAGAAAGAAATGGACTTGACAACACTTCGAAGGAAGTTTTTATCTTTGAAAGTAAAGCAAGGTGCTTTTCTTAAGAAAAAAAAAGAAGAAAAACGGAATAGTGAAAAAGACAAAGCATGTCTCATTCCCAGAGTTCTTCGCGCTTGAACATTGCAAAGGATGTACAAGGAAAAAGACGAAAAACAGAGGACAGTCCACGAACTCATTCCCATCGAAAGACAGTTATAAAAGTTAAGAAATAGAGAATATTATGAAAACTTTTGAAATTATATTAAGAAATAAAGTGATTTTAAAGACAAACTTATGAAGGATTTCGTATAAAATATCTGAAATTCATAAGCGTAATATTTATCTTTGCAATCTTCTGTCTTCTGTTTATTTCCTCTGATTATTATCTTATGCTCTCGTACTGATTCCATTTTCGAATCTCTTGCAAAATGCTGAATTTTTAAAGCAGTCTGATGAGATTTTTTTTTTCTTCCTAAATTTTGAATACGATTGTTTATAAATATCACTTGAAAATTTATGCGTTTTATGTCTACGTATGTTCTAAGCGTGCATCAAATATCTTGGGTAGTTAGTAAGGTGTATGAATTATTAAAAATAACTCTTTGAATAATAAGAAAACTCATTGCAAGTATTATCGTAAAGTTTTGATTGAATTTTGATACTAAGAACATTTTATGACTCAAAGTATCTTAAAAGATTTTCTTTAGGCAAAATGTAGTACGTCAACTCTTCCACGGTTTTATGGAATGATACAATTTGTAAAAGGTTTTGCATGTTTATTCCTTAGGAATAAATGTTCTCTTGGGAAATAATGATGTTTTACAAGCTGCTTGTAAGTTACAGCTAAAGTCTAGGATATGCAGATTCTAGGGATACTAATGTGTTTTCTAATTTTTAGGCATAAACTGTTTCGCAATTGGGCTGTTTATCTAATATTATATTAGTGGCGCTCGGAAATGGTTTGGACAGGCACTATAAGTCCATGTATGGACTATATACACTGGACGTATGAACGACGCAGTAGAGATATACCAATAGGCCCGTCTTGGTGCAACAATCTGTCGCTAGATAGCAGGCGCCAGCGTTCTGAGAGTGGGATCTGTTAAACAGAAATGTGTGAGCCAGTGGACTCTTATAATGCCTTTAGATTATTAATGTGTGAAGTTAGTTAAGACTTTCACACTTTTTCTACAACTTTTACAGACAAACTCTGAAATTATGTGAGTTATGTGCAAAAGTTTGTGAGAGTATATGTTTGAAAATGGGTATAAGAAGTAGTTTTTCATGTCTTATTGAAGAGGAATTTCCTATGCTCGTAGACCTTTTGTTTTTAACCGAAAATCTATTAACACTTTCAAAAAAATAAATTGAAAGAATGAACATTATATTAAAAGCAAATATCAAATAATAACATTCTAGACTGTAGAGCCAGAACTAGATAATTATACTGAATATCAGATAACCTCAGTCACACCAGACAATTGCTGGGATTGTACCTTATTAGTAGGTCTTGACTGACTACCTTCCAATATCTTCTCCCCTCTCCTATCCGAGCCTGAACCAGGGTTACCTAAAGTCCTTAACCAAATTAAAATTCAACATAAGATAAATGCCATTTTAGATATAAACGAAATAACCCCCAAAAAATATTAAAAACAATTTTTAAAGTCATACTTTGCTTAAATCATTCGTATTAAAAAGTAAAAAATAATATTATTTATGCTTGATTAAAAAAGCATAGGGCGCGCTCTCATGTACACTCATTTTTATAAATTCTTGAATTGGCGCACCCCACGCTTTTCTTTTCAGTCATGCATAAACAATATATTTTTTTTTTTTTACTTTTTAGTACGAATTGCTTAAGAAAAGTATGACTTTAAAACGTTTTTATTATTTTTATGTATTTCGGTGTTTATGTGACCCAAATGTTAAAGTATTCTTCAACCAGTGAAACCACGGGTATGTTGCAGGCTACTATTTATGTTACGATAAACAAGTCCGTATTAAAATGAAAAATTAAAATATGCTTTTATAACATATAAATATATAGAAATATACGAAAGTAACAATGGAATATTCTATTGTCACACAGCTAACGTCGCTGTGGAAAATTTCATCATTGTATGACGTCGGGAAATGAGTTAAATTAACGTTGCAAAATTTGAGGACACCACGTACCATTGTGAACTAAAGAAAAGAATGTAAAAATAAACAATTATTCATGAATAAATTCTGAAATCAATAAATTAATATTATATGGGTGATTATTATATTTATGTTATAACATTTTTATATACCTTATAGTGATATTCTTGTTAATTATGAATCCATGTGGAAAATACAAGAATGCGCAAAGTTCCCCCGTATACCTGAAGTTACCCCAGGTGACGGTATTTTATTCTCTGCCTTTCTTATTCGTGTATAATGCGTACCTGGAGTTGTGAAATTGAATAATAGATGTCCCTAAGGAGGGTTACTTTGCTGAGTGCACACTGTAAACGTTATGTCATCAAACAAAGACATAAAATCATTCATCATTACGAAAGGTACAACAGAACAATGTCAATCACAAATTGTTTGTGGATTTCTCATTTAGAGGAAAAGTACACGAACATGTTTTAGACCTCGTACTTATGCTTCATTACGAGATTAACCTTCGCCAACACCATCGATCTGTATATTTAAAAAGTTATATACGTATGTGCGTAAATTTCAACCAAATTTGGTACACATATCACTTACAACCTAGAAAGAAATACTGTGAGAGTAAGAAAGACATCACTAGGCGTGACATGTAAAATCAGTTACTAGCTCATGATTGTCAAATACATCCTTACAGGCTGGGCAACCCACACCACAGTGCAGTTTGTCGAGTTGACTACCTCCAAGTGGGCAAATTTGGAATCAATTCGTTACCAACGGTTCGATTCGACACTACGCAGAGGGGCGGGAAACCTCTGGATCCTGCTCCAAACGGGCGGGAGAGCAGCTAGTAATATCATAAAACTGTAATATTTGATCTGCAATCATACGACGTATTCAAATATTCTTAGTATGTACCATAGTAGATATCCTGATACAAAGTCAAAGCTAGCGCCCTTCACAAAAGACTGTAGGTAGACTTCTGCTTTCTTGATGAGGACATGCCTTCATGCCATATTTGTGGAGGTGTCGCAATTATCAACTCTTCACAATGTGAGCAATAGCTTTAGGTGTAGCATATTTTCACGGCGGAGTGTCATTATCCATTGCGACAATTAAAGTCCCTTTATATGTGTGACATAAATAATTAAACTTTCTGGATAGTTGAAATTACCTGGTGAAATGTGTTGTTATATGTTCTAGGGAATATTATAACGTATGTATGAACGAGAATGCAGGTACATACAGAGTAATGCTTTCCTACATCTTTACCATCTACCGTAAACATTGCTCTTCAACTGTTTAAACTGTTTTATAACACAAACGAAAAAATGCGTGTTTAATTGTTTGCCTTGTTTTATTCACC
>JAGDQP010038741.1:3744-18027 GCA_022664845.1 Lepisma saccharinum
TACAATAGTTGCCACAAGTATCCTTACCGTGTTGTCGCTGGTTACGTCCCTTGGCCCTTCACTGCGTCCCCTGTCGCGCCAGATCCTGTCTCTTCTAATTTCTTCAGTACCTCAATACGGTTGCGTGTTCCCTGCCTGATCTCTGCGGATGACACGCGCTGAACTAAGCTGCAATTACTCTGGTGCTGCTACCACTACTTACCAGCACAATCTTGATCCGTTCGTGATGACTTGATCTCGATCCCGCGCTATTACTATACCAAAATCGAAAGAAGTTATTTTTCGACGCACCCTGTTGTATATGGAATGTCAAAATGTGCCAGAAGAAAATCCACTACAAGTATAGATGGTATAGAAGAATGAACTGTTGAAAGAATAAATTTTCGATATGAAGAAAATCAACTGAAAATCAGTGGTTTTGCTTTACACGCCTTTAATGTCATTTTAATCATATTTTGTTAAGTGTGTGTAATCAAAACCAGTCTTAAAAGTTGAATTAAAACCAGTTTTCAAATTTTGTCCACTATTTTCGTCGATCTAGTAGGACGCAACTGAACACCACGATTCCAGCTATTCTTTCATTTTTAACTCTCAACATTCGGAAAACTTTTTTCTCCGTGCGTACAAAATACGTTCCAGCCCTGACGATTTAATCAGAGAGATTAATAATATCATACGCATACGCCTAAAAAATGGATATACCGTAGCAGAAAAAAAATTACGGTAGAAAGATTTACTTCACCTTTTGCCCCCCCCGTGTTTTAATAACGCAGTACCTAAAACAGATCTTCGAGAAATACATCACCCCAGGGTTTGTACCTTCCTAAAAAAAATTGAAAGGTCCTGTACAAGCTGCAAGAGCTATTTTTCAGACCGAATACAGTCCTCAGTTATATAAGAAGATACTGGTGAATGCGAACTCACAGATAGATGTGACAAAGATCAATCTATACGTTAGGGGGTCAAATAATATGAAAAGGATGCCTGTTTCTTAAATCTTGTCTGGTTTGTTAAGGCATCAATACAGAAAAACATAACAAAGAATAATTCCACATCTTAAATAAAGCTGATTTGCACATTGTTAGATTGGTTATAAAACGTTCTTCATAGTACCAATGTCTTACGAAATCTTCATTCAACACAGACAGAAGTATTTTGAACAAAGTTTCTTGAAATTTTACTTACCGAAAAATAACATTTAAAACATACCATAGCCACAGATTTAAAAAGCATTAATTTTGCACCCCGTCCTTCAGTAATTTCTGCAAGTGAATCAAATAAATTGGCAATTCACACGTATACATATATAACAGTACATGTCCATAGTAATATTAAAATATATATTCCCTACTCATATTAATCCAATTCGCACGCATTACGTACCACTGAAAGTCACTTTCGTACTCTTCACAAATCTAAGGCAATATCGTGAACCGTAGTTACAGCTATTGCAGGGTGTCTACTGATACTGAAATTTAATTTTGGTACTGGAAATATACTGGAATTTTGATCCACATACTGGAAAAATTATGAAATATACAAATAATATCATTCTTTATAATCTACCCTGGATTTTTCAACTCCAAAAGTGCAGGGTAATAACAATCTTGCATTATAACTAAAATAGAATAATATACAATTATTTATACAAGTTATAATATAGCTTAATAATACATTTAGATAATACAAGTAATGCTCTTGACTCATCAAGACTGTGATTATTCCTAATGAACTTAAAAAAAGTCATAGTATTAGGTTCTGGAATTTTGCTGATAGTTATACTGAATATACTGGAATTTTGAAAATGAAACTCAGTAAACAACAGTATTAGTTGTTTTTTTTCTTTTTCGTTTTTGTTCAATCTTTACTTTTTTTTTCTTTGTTCTCTATTATTTTCTTCGTGCTCTGTGTAAATTCACGAATAAGCGAACAGCGAATTGGGGAAACGTCGATTTGTACCTATAAATAAAAGTAATGTTTTACATACACAGTCTAGGAACTACATAATCTTGTTCCATTTTAATCCTCTCGCGCAGAAAATATGTCTGTTAATAAAAACATTGCATACTCACTTAATTTGTTTATATCTTCGTCTACGTTGTGCTCCTATCAACACAGAACAGTGCGTCGGTGTTGCAGCCCATATCAGACGCAGATGAGAGATAGGCCTAGCAGTTGGGGAGGGGGTACAGGATTGTGATTGAGGTAACAAAAAAATAACGTAGTTTTTTATGAATTCCCACCTCTAGATTATTTTAATATATATATTGACCCAGGTTCGATTGCTTTTGCCGGCCATCTTACGTGGTTTTCCCTGGATTCCCTCTGCCATACAATGTAAATGCTGGGATGGTACCTCTAATATGACTAGGGCCAATTGCTTCCAAAATTCTTTCCCTTGGAGTATTGTTCTTAAATATACCTAGAGTAAAACGTCCCGAATTGACCTGTATTCAGAGGTTTTAAATAAATTAGTACAATAATGATTGTTGCTTCTTGTATTTCTATTGCCTATTTCTTGATTCTCTCCCAGTATTTGTTTTAATTTTTTTCTGTAGCGGTTTGTGCTTAAACGATGTTCTTTTATGGCTGGTTCGAACGAACGTATTTCTTATGTCCCTTTAATCTTGTCTCTATGTTTCTGGTCATATACACAGGGCATCGAGTATAGTTTTAAAGTTCTATATATGTAGGTGAAACCTTCATAGAAAGGAAAAGATCAGTACTTACATAATATTTTGGCGAAAATCACACATACACAATATATAAATTCACTTTTAACACATGTTCAAAATTTAAAGGAGTAAAAAAACAACAGGGCGGACGACCACATCAAAAACAATTGGTGACGTTCTGCGCGTGCGCAAGTAGCTATAATCCATACCCCATCACAAACACATCCACACGTCGTCTCTGGAAAGGAGCTTTCATTCAGGGCTTGAGTGCTAAACTGACACCTGCTCTAAACCTGCATTAACTTTTTTCTTTCTTTCTTCGTCTACATCTACACGTCCCCTTCATCCCTGCCCATTCACTTTTTTTTTTTTTACTGACTCACTTTTTGTGATTGCCTAAGTAACCTACTCCCTTTTCATTTAGTTTCCTACTATACCATATCCCACTTCTTTTCGGGGTACGTTTTCTATACTGTATCCCACTTTCTCCAACTACGAGTTCTATTCTGTATTCCACTTTCCTGGTTACGTTTCCCTTACTGAGTCCCAGTTTTTATTTTTCATTTATTTCTTTTTGTACCCTCACAAAACACCATTTCCGAAACCCGTTTCCCATCAGTACTTGCGCACGCGCAGAACGTCGTCATTTGTTTTCGATATGGTCGTCCGCTATGTTGTTTTTCTACTCCTTTAAATTTTGAATGTGTGTTAAAAGTGAACGACTTTCTTTTTTCTACAAGTGATCACGGCTGGAGTCGAAAATTAAAATGACTATATAGTGTTGTGTACGTAAACAATCCTTTCCTTTCTTGTAACATTTCACCTATTATATTGCCTATGTGTACTTTATTTGTAGGCCATGCTTATTAAATACGTAATGAAAATTGATCCTTCATTGGGGTAATATCTTCTGTAACTTTGTTATGCACTGTTCGTATGTGATGTCTGGATAACAATGTTTTTGGCACACATGGAATGTTAATGTAGATTGTCTCTTGCTTCTCTCGTTTATCCCTGAGCTGATGTGGCTTCTTCTTAATGTCGTATTTGTATGCGCTACTTTTAAAATCTTTGGATATGAATGGTCTCAGATGTCGAGTCTCTTCCTGTACCTTTCCTTTTTATTCAGTGCGTTCGCTGTGAAAACTATCATTCAACTTCCTCTTTCATGCTACTTTAGCATATCCAAATGCTGCACAATTTGCTTTTTGACAGCAGTGGGAAGATGTACATTTTTATATACATTCTTACGGTACATTTGAGCCTTCGTTACATTTGTTTTCTTTCTTTCTTTCTTTCTTAGACCCAGGGGAAATATCTTAACTCCATTTATCTTGGCTTTCAAAACTGTTTTAAATATCTGAGTCCATGACAGGGAAGATAGAGGAAAGTAGAAAAGCCTGTTCCACGATCTTGTGTCACATGCGAACGACTCGGGGAAACAAAATAGTTAGCGCCACAAGCTTTTTTCATTATTATTATTATTTGAATAATAAATTAGGTCGGAAACGAAAGTCAGATATATTCCCAAATCTGAAAAAGACAATTTTGCAACAAAATTTTTAACTTTTACACATGATAAGTTAATGTTTTCTTTTCGATATAGGTACTGTGAAAATTCTGATACCATTTTGTTCCTCCCAGCTGCTCATATTTTTAATATATTTGTCCTCATGTTTGAAAGCGACATAGATAGTTACGGGTTCTTCGTTGCAGTGTGGTGTTTTGTTCATGTAAATTTTAGTATTCTTAAAAGTCGATAATATTGTTCAATAGTAGGTTAGAATATGACTTTAATATTCACATTGCACTTGTAAAAGTTTCTTGGATTCTGTCGTAACAGTGTTGAATAAAGTGTTGAGTAGTTTGTTTGTCAACAGAGGAGTCGCATTTTGTAATTGTACAAAGAATTTACTGTAATACTGATACTGGCTTTTTGTTCAGTAAGTGTGTCTTCATGTCAGATTGTGGAAACAAACTGTTCACAGGTAATGTCATTGATAATAGTGAATGATTTTTGCGTAAATTGTGTTTTACACAGTACCTGTTGTTTCATTAAAATTTCCGTTCTTGCGTTTCAGATTTCTGAAATGGATCCTCTACCTAAACTGCTATGCTACCATTGTTTCTTCAAGATTGATTCTTTCTACAAGTTCCGAGAAAATTGTGCTAAGTCGGAAGCTGTACTTAAGAGCTACATTTGGCATTCTGCAGCACGCGGTTGTCAGCCTCAGGTAAAGTGACTTACAATGCAATATCAGTGAAACGTAATTAAATTTATGTTTGTGTTCTCTCTTTTGTATGGAGAGAAGCTGATGCAATTCGAGAGATACGTAGTCTGCTCTTACGCTCGGATTATCTAATCGTTTAACTTCGAATTTCGGTTGTTTCGTTCCTTTGCCTTCTCTGTTCGCGATGTATAACTTTTCCCTCACTTTTGTGATCACTAACTGATGGTCGGTATCAGCTTCCGTTAACTCTGTAAGACCTAGCGTCCATTACATTGGGCGTTACCAAGAACCGATCTTACCAAAAGAAATTATATATATCGAACTATATACCTACCCTAAAATCATGCAAAATTTAAACAGATAGCTCAATTAATATGAAGTTACACCATTATTGTAACCCTCAATAAATGTGGAGATATTATTGACGAAGTTACAAACTTACTTTGCTGATCATTTTTGTTATGGGCGTGTTACGACCAAAAGGAATCTGAAAAATCAATCAAGGAAAGCATTATAGGCTTAATCATTTCTAATCCTGTGTAATTGTTTATCAACAAACTTACAGGTACAATATGAGTTCATCCTGTATCATACATACGTCAGATTCACACATACATTATGTGATCAAAAATATCCGGACGCCCCGCGAAACGTGTGTTTATCATAGAGGGCGACAGAGTACTGCCATCTACCTCGTGGAACACATGGTCAGCGATCTCAGTAATCAGCAGATAGCAGAATGGGACGGTCTGAGCAACTCACGGACTTTCAACGTGGGCAGGTGAATGGATTCTACTTGTGTAAGATGTCTGTGCACGAGATTTTCACCCTCCTGAACATCCCTAGGTCTACCGTTTCCGATGTTATAGTGAACTGGAAACGTAAAGGGACGTGTACAATTAAACAGCCTGCAGGTCGACCTCCCATGTTGGCCTCCAGAGACCGTCGAGTGTATAGCGTAATCGTCAATCATTCATAGCCACCATCACACAAGAATTCCAGACTGCATCAGGGTCTACTTATACACCATGAATGTTTGGCGCGGGGTGCGGAAACTTAGTTTCCATGATAGAGCAATTGCCCATAAGTCACACATCACACAGGCCAATGCCAAACGTCGCCTGTAAGGAACGTCAAAATTTGGCCATAGAACAGTGGGAAATCGTTTGAGTGAAGTGGTGAATCACGGTATACAATGTGGCGATGCGATGGTAAAATGGTGTGGCAAATGCCTGGTGAACATCTACCAGCCTGTATAGTGCCGATTGTGAAATTCGTTGGTTACAGTGTGGTCATGTTTCTCCTGGACCACTATTGGAATGGCCTACACAGAATCCGATAGAATATCTCTGGGATGTTTTGGAACGCAGACTTCTTGCTAGATCACACGTACCAATATCAATATCTCTTCTTATTTCGATGCTCCGTGAGGAATGGGTTGCAGTTCCCCAGGATACCTTCCGCCACCTGATTGAAATCATGCCTGCTAGAGGGCATGTTGCCTTCAAGGGTAAGGGTGGGCGGGCCACCACCATTTTAACTGCTAGTGTTCTGGACGAATAGCTGCCCACACTTGTACATAATTTTTTAAGTTGGTGTCCGGATACTTTTGATAACACAGTGTAGAGAGACCGTCAAAGATACATACTGTACTAAATCACAAAGTTCTCACTTAAATTACAGATGAACTATTTAAGTGATACGCGCTTTCCATTCGTAGTTAATTCACTGAAACACAAAAGTGTGATTAACACGTTCGCGACCGATCGGCGCATACATGCGCCGGTTGGGCGAATAAAATAGACCGAAACTAGAAACATGTTGAAATCAACTGATGTGCTTTATTATTGTTTATAACACACATTTTGTTATTAAATTGGTAACTTTTTTGTATGACTTAGAACAATTTTAAATAATGGCACATATCGATCTATAGCAAACATATGTAACATATTTTTATCATGGACCAAGTATCCCATATTTGCGCCACAGTACTCTACTGGCATTAGGTTGTTCGCCTTCCTCTTCATCACTAGCACTTTCTTCACTTGTTGATGAATGATCCTCATCAAGTGGGTTTACATATTCCTACAAATTTAAACATACATATTCTTTGCTGTTCTCTGTACTTTAGGTATATTCTGGCACTCAAATCACGAAAGTCTTCTCTCACTCCAAGCGGACATCTAAACAACAAACATGTGGATGGAACCTCCTGCGGTTTTCTGTGGTTTTGGACCGAAACGTTGCCACTTTTTTCTTTAACATTCTTATCTTCCTTTCCCTCTCTGGTTCGCTCAAGTATGTTGCATTCACGAGGGGGAGGGGAGAAGTTCAAGCTTTTGCCATTTACTTTGAGAAAGTGGCAACGCCGAAGGAAATTTCTTGGCGGAATCTTTCTAGCGGTGGGTGTCAATGTTTGGTTAACAGCAAGTGGTAAGATACCCAACTGCTGGATCGAACGCTTTCATGAGCTGGGTGCTACAATAAATTTATTTTCTTTAAAAATATCCGCGCTTGATCGGTAAAGCACATAAATGAGCGTCTGTGTAAATAATTGTTTTTCTATTTAGATAGACATTTCTAGCCCATGTCGGGATTTCTCTTCAGCGTCATGCTGTCGGTTCATGCCTGGTTTCTCCTTTGGAGCAATATATTTTCTTGATACGAAGTTGTTGTTTTCTAAAAAAAAGAGACATATTACCGCACAGAGAACAAATGTAATGTCACAATTACGTACCTTGAATTTTAATTGTATTTGTCTTCAACAGAAACCCGTTAACTTCGTGGAAGCACCTTACGCTGTCTCCCTGATTACTTTCGCAGTACAATACATTTTTGTATTTAAAAAAGAAGAAAAGCTTTACATATTTTTGTCTTGTTGTTTTGTTCTGGGGAATTTACCAGCGAGATAGCGTAAGGCGCTTCCACAAAGTTAACGGGATATGTAATTATTTTCTGTTTATTAGTCACTGGTTCTCAATTTCATTGGCACGTGTCTTTTTTTTAGAATAATCTTCTTTTATTCTGGTCTCCCGGCTTTTCTGTTTGTTTGTTCTTTTGTCCTCGTTGTTTTCACTTTTTCGATTGTGTTTTCTGTGTTACATCCTTCGTTTTTGTTGCTATTTCCGGGTTTTACACCTGTTTCGTTTCTTGTTTTTCCTTTTTCTTGGTGCTTTCCGTTACTTTCGTAACTGGTGTGCTCTTGTATACTCAGTATGTGTGTGTGTGGGGGGGGGGGGGCTATAAAACAACCAAGTTTTCACATGGCATCGATCAATGAGTTGCAAAATTATACACATCTGGATAATATCAGTTTATTTATTATTAATTTTATTAAGTTTTGTTGAAGAGCTTTCCAGATTTTTTGTACTATGTGCAAGATTAATGTTAGATTATGTTCTTCGGACAACCCTTTTTGTATTATTAAGTAAATTCGTATAGTTGTGGTAGACGCGCAATATAAGATTTACTATGACAAGCCCATACAATCATTGTGTTAAATTCTGTTTTTCGTTTTTCAGTTGTCTTCTGCTGCAGATCAGGTAGCGGATTTGAGGAAACCCTTACGATTCAGGGATGCGGAGCCTGAAACAGTGGTGGTGAAACAGGAGCCTCCGGACCAACCTTCGGATAGTCAGGATTGTGGAGGAGGGGATCACAGCAATTTAACAGAGCAAACGAGTTACTCCTTAACGACTGGAGAGCCAAGGTTGATTGTAAGAGAGCAAGTGTCGGATTCTGAGGAAGACGGTGCTTTACATGCAAGTGAGCCAGAAATGATCGTGCCCGATTTAATAGGAACTGATATTAGGAGATTATCAGATAGGTTCAGGAAGTGTAAATTAAAGATACCGGATGTCTCGTACAAATCAAGTTTATTGGTGTCAGACAAAAAAAGACGTTACGTTGTTATTAAAGATAGATCTGAAGAGCGAACTATTTCTCCAGGGGTTGAAGGGTCTCCCTTGTCACTCACGAGTGCAGAAGCTGTACCAAACGATAGGAATGTATCAAATAGCGTAGATAATGATGACAATCAGGCATCTGAGGGAGAAGATAACTTATCTAGTAACCCAGATTCGCCTCCATTAAGAATTGTAATAAATAGCGCGGAGGATAGTAATACTATGGAATATAATAATGATGATAACTCGAAGAACGTTGAGGAATTTCAAGATGCAAGGGACTCTGATGCCGAAGTGCAGGACGTTCACGAGATCGAGGAAGAGGATACCAAACCAATTGACCTTCGTGTGGATGATTCCAATAGCAGTGATAAGGAAATAGGCAATAAAGGTAGTGTAAATAAAGTATCGAACTCTGACGACGGTGAATTAAACGATGAATCTCAACATAGCAACAGTCATAATGGTGGTGGCGGTAGTGCGTCTCTGCTCTTGAGGACATTGGTACTTCATGAGCGCAAGAGACAAGCAGAATTGGAAGCGGAGTTGGAAGCAGTTGAACACTCAAAGAGAACGAGGTGAGGAAGTTTTACTATACTATAATCATTCTATAACACGTAACAGCAAGTTAAATCTAAGAATTTCCGAATTTGAAATATGTATAGGTATAAGATTTAAATCGATCTATATTTACTCACGAGAAAGTCCAGTGGTAACGATAGAGATTTAAAGATATGTTATTCTGCGCGAGGGGACTGTCCAGTTTAAACAGTGTTACTTGTGATGTAGTCCCCGGACAGAGGTGTAACTACAATGCCGCGAGACATCGCCTTGCGCGGGGGGACTTGCAGCCGACATGAAAGTTGCCTGAAAGTTAGATTTTAAAACTTTCTCATAGACTGTAAGAGGGAGGAGAATTTTTATGCCTTGAGGAGAATGTTCACGCAGTCTAAAGAGAATCTCGATTTGTAAATGCGCCAACATCGTTTTGTACTACTGGCGTTGGGTTTTACATGCGGCAAGAATTTGCTGAAATTGCATGTTGGAGATACTGCTAGAAGGGTCCTGGGTTAATTCTAGTTACGCTGCTGTCTCCGAATTATGTATGTTAAACACTTTTTCGTTATTTGTGGGTTCATATCAGCGCTTCACCAAATCATTATTAGCTTATTCATGAATGTAAACATAAAAATAGAATAATGGCTGAGCAAAGCACTACAATTTATTTTAAAAAATTAAAATTTTTGTAAACGTTTTCGCCGACTACCAAAACACTCGGCTTCCTCAGACACCTTCTCTCGTATGGAGAATATCATAAAAATAGCTCAAAGAAAAATTAATAGAATGTAGAATACTTAAGATGCAGAGAAGAAAGAAAAATTAAAAAAAAAACTGGTGAAAATCAACACTGTGAACCGTATTTATTAGTTGAATTTATTGAATTTTATTTATAGCCTTTAGACATCTAAGGCTTAAGCCAGAATAGGGGAGGGAAAAGGATGCGGGAAGGTGTCATCCAGGGTCTAAGTTGAAGCTACTATCCCGGCATTTGCCCGGTATGACTGAGGAAGACTTCTAGAAAAACCTCAGTCAGGATGGTCGGCTGCTGGGATTCAACCCAGGACTTCCCGAATGCTAAGCCAACGCTCTTACTACCCTTTCAGTTGTCTTCCTTCTTTTAATATTCACTATTGTGATCTCTTTAATTTTTCTTTGTACTTCCTTTATGTTCATATTCATGAATAAGCTAATAGGTATTTAGTATAACGTCGAGTTACATGTACATTTTATAGATGATCCGGAACTTTATCGTAAGTAACGTGGGGAGATACAGTAGTTCAAAATTGTGGCTCAGTGGTGGAACATTCGGGAGATCGTGGGTTCTATCCCAGCGGCCGACCATTCTGACAGGCTTTTCTTCAAGTCATCAGGCAAATGCCGGAATGGTACATTCAACTTAGGTCCTGGGAGACATTTTACCACATGCTTTCCCCTCTCCTATTCCGACCTGAGCCTTAGATACCTAAAGGCCCTAAAGAAAATTCAGATTCACGCGCATGTGCCATAAAAGTATAAGGTTTCTTTTATTTGTTCTGTAAAATGAAGATTTTTGCTTTAACCCTTTTTTGTGTCACCACAAATTTAGTTGTACAATTTTTCACATCGCGAAAGACCTGCAGTTGAGAATATCGAAGCTGTCGGAGAAGATCATAGTGGTCTATACACCCACACTCTAACTTGAATTCTAACCTTAACTTGGCTTGGAATCCACATTAATAGTGGGAACCGCTCATGGAAGTCACATGCTGAATTAGGACGTAAATCGTTACCCAAATCAAATGACCATGGAAGAGGACCAATTTGATTTAACACGGCATTTAGACCAGACCCTCCCGATTGTAAGGTAGACACTTCCAGTATTTGCTGCGTTGAAACTAAATGGTAAAGTTAAAACAATAACGATCGTATCATTTGAGTTGTTTCTGTCTCGTTATTTTCTGCTTCTGTTTTCTAGTATTCTTCTGAGGAATGAAGTCTCGTCTGTCTTTATTCCCATTTTAAAATAACAGCAACATGAGTTTACAGTACGAGAGGGCAAAATGTTCAGAGATGAATCGGAAAAACTGTGCAGCGGATGTTTAATTGTGTACATGCTTACTTCACATGCTTAGAGGCTACTTTCCAATATTGTTCCTTTCAAATTAACGGTTCTCATAGCTAGCCATCTTGTGCTAGCCTCATCTAACATGTACAGTGTTTTTTCAAGACCGAAAATAAACAAACAATACGCTGGTTTAAAGTTTTGGAAAATATTTTGTTTCGTATGTGTGTGTGAAAGAGAGTGGCTCAGACGGTAGCACGTCTGACTACAGATCGGGCGGCCCGGGTTCAAATCCTGGCCAGGACACTGGGAGTACCGGAGTGTCCTTGGTACTCCTGGGCACTTTGGGAAGGTAAAGGTGGTTGAGCGTGGGACTGACCACCCCACCTCACTTAGTACCATAAGTCAAGAAAATGTGTCGCACAGGGGATAGCTTTACCTTATGTATGTGTGAGCACAGTCGTGGAGTATAATAACACCCTCACTGGCAAGACCGGAGATATTTCCTCCTGATCTATTTCAGCTTTTGTAGGGTGGCTTAATACCTCTGGACGGTAACAGGTTTGCCTACTTCGAGTAGCAAATGGCAAATGTAAAGCTTTGGAAAATATGAACACGTTTCTGGTGCTACTCTTTTTTGGGATAGTGTTGGTAGTGAAGTAGTATGCTGTTGCAACACTTTGGTAAACTTTATTTTTATATGGGCCAGTTTAGTAACTTTGGACTTCGGCCCGTCACGATTTGCCTTTTAGCTGTTAAATGTTAAAATCCACACTCATGCCCCTGCCGGGACCGTTGAGTCGATAGCCCACCGCCGCAAACCGCTCGACCACCCGGCCAGCACTATTGCATCACTATTTAGTACTCTGTTGCACTGCTACATACTGCTGCAGTAGTCTCATAAGCTACATCATTAAAGTTTCTGTGAAGTAGTCTGTCAATTTGCATGACATCCACTTTCCACAAACTCATCTGTACTGTAAGACATCCACCGAGTTCCCTTCCATGGTGTGATTACTTACGGTCGTGGATTTTGGATCTGCACTTCCTGCCCTGCTTCCAGCGATAGTGATTGAGGTTTTTCCCGGATTTCTTTCAGTTTCACAAAGCGAATGCCGGTGTGATGCCGTAACAAAAGCCCTGGCCGCAAGTTCCCTTTCACTGCACTGGAAGAATAATCGCAGGGCTCACAATAAATCACTATTTCAACTATTTATTGCTATTTTCAGCAAGGTCACTAAAAGTTACTTTTTAAAATATGGGTATGTAATTTCCCCAAGTGGAAATGAATTTTTAGACGTTGAAAATATTAGGAAAAGGCAGAAATGTTACTGATGATATAATTTCCCTCAAGGAGCCGTGTCTCAAGTGGTGGCTGCAGGTTTGGCCATTCTGGGGGTACCGAGCTGGTGTTAACCATATTTCCGTTTTCTTGTGTGTACTTTTAATGCTGTTTCTGGTATTAGTTTCCATCTTTTTCCTATTGTTCGTTTTTTTCTTCACCTTTTTCCATGGTAACTCATATTACTAAATGATACGTAATTTGAAGATTATTGTGGCTAATGTACCAAGATACTGTACGATTAGATACTCAAATCCATTCCTGAGACTATTTATTCCAAAGGTCCATTTCTTTATTCATAATAATAATAATTGTAACAAACTAGAATTCACAGATTACAGTATGTAATCGAATTAGCGTGTACTTACTTTAATCAACTCTTGCTTAGCCATCCTATCAACTCTCCTGAAAGAAACGTACGTTCTACACCATCCTAGCAACATATTTAACTGGTTTGGTTCCGTTCCATAACAATGTGAAGTATTCAGTGACGATCCCTCACTGCATGCTTCCCATTACAATAGACCTAACATTATCATTAACGATTCGCTTTACAACACAAAACAAAACACACGAAAGTACACAATTGATAATCTTATCGTGCACCCATCAGATCTGGCATTTGTCAGTTATAGTTGTGAGTCCATTTCATCTCGCTCTACATTAAAAAACTTTGATCCATATTATTTACAAAGATAAGTGTAGTGTTATGAACAGTTGCATATAGTTCGCAATTCTTTCTAACAAGGCCATCCATGATTATCTACTCTAGTACGTACGATGACTGTTGCTATTCCTTGTTAATTCAGATACTTACATGCAACTAAATCATACACTACAAATTAACTCATTCGTACTCATAACAAGTTTCTTCTCATAAGCCGTGGGATGCGACCTCCTCGTTCGCCAATAATACTTGTGGCTAATATACCAAGATTAGACCATACTATATAACATATATAAATAATGTGGCTTTTTAATTTAAAAAAAAATTAAATATAAAAGTTTTGGGTTGTTACTTGGGATAATAGTAGTATAGTGATAGCAAGGAATAATTGTAAAACAGTGAGTTTATATTTAAGTGAATTACAATACTTTGCTTTAATGATAACAAAAATTGAGTTTTATTGATTAGAACATTAACTTGAAAGTAGATTTACGTTTTATAATATTAGACCCTGTACCTTTACAATTAACTAAATTTATTAGGATGGCATGAGTGCCTGTCAACAGGAGACTACCATCAGTTTTATTAATTAAAACATTAACTTAAAAGTAAATGTACGTTTTATCATGTTAAACCCTATATCTTTACAATTAACTAAAGTTATTAAAATGACATAAGTGCCTGTCAACAAAAAACTACCATAATTTACACCAAAATAAATAAATAAATAAAAGTTATGTTTTACGATAAATTACAATGTACATTTAAACATACATCAAAGTCATTAGCCACATAATATCCGCACAACAGTAAGCTGCTTATAACAAGCCTAAGTGTTTAAGCGCAAGTGCCAATTAA
>JAGDQP010038742.1:0-18027 GCA_022664845.1 Lepisma saccharinum
AAATGATTTGCATTGATCAAGATCCATGCATTAAAGTTGAAATGATTTGCTGATGATCCATGGAATTTATGCATTTTGTGACTTTGAAACTTAGTAGGGTTAAACATATATTCAATATGATGTTTGTTGTTTGCGCAGCGTTTAATAAAAAATATAACCTTACCACTTTCCATCCTTCGCTTGCTAACGCTAGCTCAATATGTCCGTGAAGTTTGCATGTGAGGAACCTAAAAAATGTGAAATTTTGATATTTTTTTCAAAGCGCCCTAGGGGGTCCCAAGGAGATCCTACCGACCCATTTTTTTTCCTGTGTCTTGGTATTGGAAAGAGCTTTCAAATGTTAGTTCAAGCATCAAATTCGGACTTATACTTGGGTAGATCCGAAACTAACTGTATACTGCCGTTCTTCATGATCTGAGAACGTGAATAAGTCTAAATCGCATGCAATCTTTCTGTCTCTACAAGTGACAAAAGTGTTCGTGAGTCAGAACTCATACCGAAGGTTGGTGAGAGTGTCGTAGGTCAGTCACCGCAAGTAGCTAGTGTGCAAGGTGATGTCAGTGTTGGTGTTATTGACAAGGTCACTAATAAATTGGCCACAAACAAAAAACGCTTTATCAGTGGTAAATTGCTACGAATAGTAAGGTGGGGAGGAGAGGAAGCCGACAGACTGAAGTACGTGACTCATCGACTGCACCTCTGATTTCTAGGTAAAATTTGCTACAAGGCATCAACAGTTGCATGAGACTTAAACAAAAACCTGAGAAAGTGAAAGCGCTTTATGTGACGAGGCTTTATCCATCTGTTACCTGTAACGAACTTGCTGATTTAATAAAAGACAACGCCAAACTGAGGTTGTGCGTTGTATTAAATTAAAAATGAAACACGCTAGTTATTCCTCATTTTATGTAAGTGTCCCTGAAAGTCAATTTGGTAATTTTTGTAATCAAAATTTTTGGCCAAAAGGTGTTCTATTTACAAACTTCTATGGCAAATTAAGAGATTAACAATTAGCGGATTCAAGTCTTCAAGATGATACGAATATTTAATAGACCAGCTGTATACATATTACTGTACAAGGTGATAATTCCACCGAAATTAGGATTTGCTTCAGTAATTTGGAATAACGTTGGGGTCACTTTAAGTAATAAAATAAGCTGTTCAAAAGTTGTCAGAATGGTTTGTCACAGAGAGAAACTTGATTACTTTGATAATAATTATATAACTACTGGCTAAATATTTTTCTCTAGAAATGTTGAAGGATAGAAGAGATAGAAATGATGCCAAGTTTATATGCAAGGCAATTAGTTATAAATATACGTCAGATTACATATTTAATGAAATTAGTGTTAATGTGCCTTTATACAATATTAGAAAATATGCACCTTTATCTGCTGCTAATAACAAAAAACATTCATAAAAAGACTTGTACAAAATTATAACAGGCATCATATGTTTTGACTCTAAATTTCTCCGTGTAAAATGACTTGTGCTATATATTTGCTTCTTTGTTGTTCTTAGCACATTGTAATAAACAAACAAATAAACTAAAGTAATAATAATAATAATAATAACCATGACCACTAAAGATATTTACCTCGTGGTACACGATATCTTGTAAACGGTAAAATGTAGCAAAGAAATTAATTTCTGGTTTCGCTGCAGTATGATGAAAACTCCATGCTGAAAATTCAACTTCTAAGGTCAACGGTTAAAGGTCCGATATGTTATATTTTGAAAACGGTAACAGGCACAAAAAAAAACGAATTTCAAATGAGGCATCAGCCTTGCGAATACATATTTAAGGACACTTTCATGAAAATCGGAGACAACGTCGAAAGAACTCTTTTATAAAGTATGTGCCACTGTGATACATGATATCTAAAAAACGGGAACAAGTAGAAATACAAGGATTTCAGATTTGGCAACAGTGTGACGAAAAGACACAAGATAAGAAATTCACGTTTCTGAGATAAGAAATCTAAAGGCGATGTTTCTGTTATTAGAAATTCCACTTCTTGGGAATGTCATTGGAATCCAGTAATTCGGGAATCAGCAACAGAACATATCTTGATATTTCTTCGCTGGTCAACTGTTTTGTTCGTGATGGTTCCGTGAGACGGGAGGAGACTTAGTTGATCATATTAAAATACCATAATCATCGGCTGCGACCTGGAATTGCGCAATTCGAATTCTTGCACTTCTTTACTTTACACGAAGATTTTGCATGTCATATTCTCCATCCGACGGCGCGTACTTCCGGCGATTAGTCTGTAATCATGCCCAGTAAATGATTTCCTAGGATGTACAAAGTATGCTTCTTTCAGTAGCTTGGTTCACGATATTTCTGAAGTAAGGAGGCAGAAGCAGTGAGGTAAACAACTTTCCTCAGATGTCTTGGATCTTCAGTGATGGATTTATATTTCTCGATTGAAAACTAGATATGGGAATGCACCATTATTTCAGACCACGTAAAAGAGCTCGTCGGAAATTTCATTAATGCTCACATACAGTCATAAGATCCTGTTGGTCGTGCTTAGCCATCTGAACTGCACTGTTGGTTCAGACTTGTTTCGAGCAAGATATCCTACAGACACTGCTGATATGTACTCAAATCCGCGACATCTCTTATTTCGTCAATTCTCCCGACAAGACCTTTTTATGATTGCAGGGCAGAAGTTTTTCGCAATTCTAAATTGCCTCTCTTATCGGGCTTTACTCACTCCTGTACCTTGTGTATTGTGAACGATGGTTCATTAAGTGACGAGAAGGAAGTTCATTTATATGCAGCAGACAGCATGTTGTACAGAAGCATCTAGGGCCTGATGTGTTAATTTCAAGACCCCATTACTCTTTCCCGTGTTTACAAACATTCTGTTGTCGCCTAAAATTTGCAGCTGTGACAGGTCGAATTTTTTTTGCCTTAAGGAACCGAGCATACTCTCAGCGATATCAATCGTATGTCCTCACATGGTTGTAACGTGGCCGATGTATGCAGTATCAGGTTGTTGAACCATACAAAGGTGCTCCTCCTCCTTGTCTCTTCTGTAAAATCCGTCACTTACCTTTCTCCTTTAAATTGTACAGTCTTTTCGTCCATTGAATTAAAGACCTTTTGTGGCTGTCTTCTTTCTTCCTATCTTGGTTTGTATCTTTTCCGCAGCTCTCTCATTTTTCTACGAACGTTATTTTTGTCAACAATAAAATATATTTTTTCTTTATTCGAAGGCATATTTCTACAGTGATCTATAGGTTACATTGTGTAAACTCAACCGAGTTAGTCCCGATGTCACGGTATATTTTTTGTTTCAAAGGCCGAGCCTGTGTAGTTACAATCAAGTCTTTGTTTTGATATTGACCATTCTTCAGGAATTGGTTGCAGTTTAGAACACATTTTGGGGCAGAGAACCACCCAGGCCTTGTCTTCCCTCGCTCTTCATTCTTCAATCCCTCTTCCTGTCTTTTCTCAGTTATATTTCTATAGTATCCATTTTCCTTTACGTTCTCTGAAACAATTGGAAAGATAACTCTTCCACTGACACTTTCCTTAACTTTTCACAGTTGCATTCTTTTAAATCAGAATATCTACAAATAAAAATGCCAATTTCTGTCCATTTCAGTAATTGATTTCAGTTGTGCGTGATTCCTTGACTTTGATGATTTAAAGATATCATGGGATGCTTACTGGGATCTTACAATCATCCGAACAATTCCCTGAGTACAAAGAAAGACGCTTTCCCCTATGTTTCAATCACTCTTGTAGTTGTCACTTTTACAAATTCAAGAACGACCAGATCTTAAAGTACTAATTCGTCATTCAGCAAATTTACAGATCAATAGGCCTGACTGAAAACAAAGAAAGCGAATTTGGTATGGCGAATCAATAAAGACCGTATTTCAGTAAGTGTTTGCGAGAATATTAATAGTGTGTACCAAATGTAGGCGCTCTTGAAATGTACCTAAAACCTTCTTTATAGTAGCATATCTCATAAAACGGCCGTACTTTGTTAATATGTCACCAAAAAGTTGCAGAAGAAAAATACACTTTTCTTGGTAAAATATTGTGCGATCTGTCTACCTACGACGGTAAAATCTTCAAGGTCGATGCGGGCAACTTTTCCTCACCAACAAAGCTGAGATTACAAAAAAATCTCGGGATACAGTAATGTGCACTTTAGTGTTATAAACGTTTTAAGTTTTTAAAAATGTAAAGCTGTTAAAAATATGTCTTATATTTTATTATAATATACTATTTTCTAATGTCGAATTTAAGATGTTAAATTTCAGTTATTAGGTATTTAAATCTTAATGTATTGTATCTAAAAGTCCGCAGTCTATTCATGAGTTATATAAATTAGCTAGAACAGCTGTGAAAAATGTATTGGATCGTTGAGGATCGACCCCTCCAACGCTTTTGTATGTGAAAATGCAGTGTTTTTTGTGGAATGGATACGTAAAGATCCTGGATTGTCCTGAGTGGTGTTTAAAGCCATTCTTCTTACAGAATTTTATAAAATTTTATAAAAACTTATAAAATGTTATCGGTAATGATTGTGATGGAAAATGGCTCCTCATACAAGACTTCTCAACGTCAACGAATAGGTGGCCCAAAATTGAGATATGGTAGAATTGGTTGAATATCGTTTGAAAAAACGTTTCTCCTTCAAACTGGTATTGTTACAACGTTGAGACAACAATAAATCTCGTTTGGTATATTTAGGCAAATGGATTAATTGGAGAATGAGTGACAAATGGACACCCAAATATTGAGCCAATCGTTTCCCAATAATAAATGACCAACAAACTAAAGTTTTGTGCTACTTGGGTCCAGAATATTCCAGATAGATTCAATAAGACAATAACATTGATATCCAGTGATTATCCAGACCGCTGAAAATATTGTAGTTCTCTATTCTGCTTTTGTAAACTATAATGTGAAGCCGTGAGCAGTATGCTGTATTTGGGAAACACTATTTGGACCAACGGATTAAATTGTTTTTGTAGAAATTCTTGATATCCAAACGCAGCAAAGTGGTTCAACAGAACAATAAATGCGTAGGAAACGAACTAGAAAATGTAACTCCAAATCATAACGAAACTTTCTCTCTATATATGTCAAGATCAGTATTTAAAAAAATTATCTAACATTTGGTTGCCAATGAGGCCACCGCAAAATATTTCCGGTGGCCATTTATAATCACTGGTGCACCCATAAAATATTATTTTTGTTGACGTAAAATATAAATTACATGCATGTTACATCATATTGAAATTAGTGAAGAACTAGAATGAATTACCATGCAAACAACAACAGCAAAAAAGGTGAAACAGCCCTCCCTTCTATTCTTTTTCTATCTTCCAAGTATGGTTTTTAAACCAGAACGACCAAATTATAACAATTTAGAGCAAAGAACTGGTGGCCAAAATTGGCTACCAGGTGTGACTCCAAGTGGCTAAATCTAATGATTGGTGGCCCTGGAGCACCAAGTTTGCATACTTTTCAAACACATGTCAAGATTGTAAGCCTTCACCGGTGTTCCTGACGTTCCGGTCGAATCGTAAGAGAAGAAGGTACACTTAAGTTATTTCATTATTCAATTTCAATTGTTTCAGCAGCACAGTACTCGTCATGAAACATTTATAGCCGCGTTGCGTGAATGTTTATGGTACGCAACACCTCACGTAGCTTTTTCACTGCTATTGGACTTTCGGTTTGCTGTGAATTTAAACGCTGTGTACTTAGGTCTCCAATTCACGGTGCCCAGACGTGTCCTCCTGCCTCTGTCTATGAACATCGACTTGCCTCCGTACTTGCTCCTGTTTGGAAAGGTTCTGTTCCCTTTTTACATATGCCATCATGAACCTCGTTACAGTAAGTAGATCGCAAAATATGAATCGGTATCGTAGTTCTACTCGCGACGAAAAAAAAATGCAAGTCGTAATACCGCGGAAAAGTTGCTAATTGGGGAAACTAAAGAGGGGTAAATAAAAAATCGGTTCATACCTTCCGTTCGCGCATGTGCTCTAAAGTTTTCCGAAATTCGAAAAAAAAACTATTTTTACGACAATTTTTAACACCAAAGCATTATATATTAAAAGAGGTAACCAATTATCACAAATGGCCACCACAACATTCTTCAGGTGGCCTCAATGACTACTAAATTTTAGAGAACTTTTCTAACACTGCTGGTGAGGACGTGATTCGGTGTTATTCACAGGAGAGATACGACTTGGCGCTTAAAGTTAATAATAAAAGCGTCAGTTTTTCACAAATTGCCAGTACAGTAGGTAACAAAATAATTGGTTTGTATCATGAAGCACCTATCCCAACTGTTTCAGACAAGATAATCGTCCAACTTATAAATGCGTTGAATGATAAATATTACAGCCTACGAACACCATATAAACGGGAGAAAAATAAAGTTTCTTTTAAGCAGAAAATTGACGAGTTTAAGAAAAAATGCTCATTGCTCTCTGACGTAGCAGCTTGCAAATGACCCATTCTTGTTGATTGGATTTGTAACAAACATCCTGATTTATGTAAATGCGATATAACTGTCAAGTGTAATTATGCACAATCAAATAAAATACCTGCTATTGAACTAACGTTTGTTTACTTATTACGAGTACACGGAATAGGAAAAATAGGACGGGTAGACTTATCTGAAGAAAAGAAACTTAATAAATCATTGTAAAGGACATCGCGTGACAGCCATTTAACTTTGGATGATATTTCAAACCCCTTGTGCTCGCATTTAAATGAAAATGTTGTCGAAACTGACGATGAGGACCAACATCCTTCTAGTAAAGATAGCGATAGCGACGAAGATTTTAAAGTGCGAAAAAAAAATCCTATAATAATTGGCAGATGAGAATTCAGCTAAAATCTACTGCATTACTGAGTGATCGTTATGGAGTTTCTGATCGCGCTACTGCTGCAATAGCATCAAGTGTTTTAAACGACGTTGGATTAATTACCGATTCTGACGTCTCCCATATTATAGACAAAAACAAAATAAGACGAGAAAAATAAAATATTAGAGCTGTATTGTGTAGTAAATCTTGCGAATTTCCACTATAAGGTCTCTATTTGGATGGGAGGAAGAACGACACTTTAATAGTAGATCTAGCTCATTCGAAAAGGTTGCCTAGAGTAAAAAAGGAAGAACATTACTCGCTATTTCAGAACCTGGTTCAGTCTACCTCGGCCATGTTACTTCAACTTTTGGAAGTTCTGAAGATATTGTCACTTCTATTATTTTTTTATCTGTCTGGTCGTGGTATTTCTCTCGAAAAATTAGTTGTCATAGGATGTGGTGGCACAGCTGTTAATACAGGTTGCAAAAACGGTTTGATTCGCCTAATCGAAATACATTTGGGGAAACCGTTACAATGGGCAGTTTGCCTTCTCCATTTCAATGAACTGCAATTCCGCCATCTGTTTCAATACATGGACGCTAAATCAACTGGTCCAAAATCTTTGAGAGGGCCAATCGGTGAAAAGCTATGTGGCTGCGAAAAACGTCCAGTGATTGGCTTCAAGGGTATTGACTGTCAGATCCCCACAAGAGACAGAAATACACTAAGTATGGATCAGCAATATCTAGTCGATATTTCCATGGCCATAAAGTCGGGAAACTGTAAAGAGAATCACTACTTCCGCTCCCCTACACCAAATAATGAACTACAGGCTTACAATGAACAGTGCTGTGATAGAGCTGTGCACAGAAAAAAATCCTAGTTTGTTGTAGAAAAATATGTCCAAATAAGACTCAAACACAGTTTTATTTATTTTACACAAAAATTTGTTTAAACGAATTTGATTGGCACCTATGAAGAAAAAATAGAACGCTAGCGAGGAGACTTGAACATGGGTCAGCTATTTCGTAGTTCAATACTTTACTTACAAGTACAGAGCGCTTCTTATCTGAAGTTTAGAGTACTGCTCATATATATTTTTCAAACTGCAAAGAAATACAATATTACTGTACTGTAAGGAATACTATACATTTATTAACAATAATCAATATCGTATTAAACAGTTTTTTCGTACTGTACGTCAATAATCAGGGTAATAAATACGTTCTAAAATTCAGAATCGGCTTTGTTTACTAAAATTCTTGTTTGTTCCAAATTTGTTTTAAACTGATTTATTTCTACGTTGCTTATTCGTTTGTACCATGCACATGAAATACTGAAAAATAAACAAGACTTGAACCACAACAAAATTATCTACAGTTGTTAACTGACGTTGCAATTTCTGTAATTGACAGGTAATGTTCCATTTTGTAATATTGAAGTTTCGAGCTTGGCTTTTACAGAATTACAACGAAACATATCAATGAGGAAGAGTGTGGGTTCATGGTGATATAGGGAGCACGTCAGATTATATAACACTGGGTCTTCAATTTTATTCCTGCTCTGTGTTGTTATATTGTTTGAGTGCTCGCAATTTAATTCGTTTAAACAAACCTTTTCTAATAGGAAACACAATTTTGCTTGGGCCTTATTCTAAAATGTTTTGGCAACCACAAACAAACAGTTGTTTTCGATGTACCTCGGCGTAAGGGTATGCCACGGAAGCTTATTTCTCAAAAACTGAAGAAAGCTAATGATACCTATGTTCGAGGCGATTTAACCGCAATCCAATGGAAGGACAAAAGGAGTATTTATGTACTGACTGTCAAACGTGCATCCTGCACCAGATGTTGAACGGTTTATAACAGCTGATGGAGAAGGAAGTAAACCTGATTTATTAGAGAACTGCAACATGCATATTGGCTATGTTAATACGACAGTACGAAGGATATGGAAGTGACCGACGAAGTTCTTCCTCCACCTCCTCATTGTTGCGATGGTGAACGCCTCCGTAGTATGTCCGAGTGCTCCAATCTCCTCATTTATAGTTTCATGAATAGCTCGTGCGTGCGTTAGTTGATTTGCCAAGTAACGCTGTATCTATTCGCCAATTTGTTCCGGATCGCGGCGTTGAAGTTCGATACAATTCGTCTCGAGTCATCTTACAACACGTTCCCGACTAGTGTGAAGAGGTAAGCTGGTGGGTCGTCGAGGTGTGTGGATGTATTGTACAGGCTGCAACGCGCCTTTCTGTCTCCTGGAATACTGGAGGAAGTTTCATACGCGAGTATATAGAGAGTGGAATATCTGGCTAGAGCGCAACTCTTCTCGTGCGTGATACGTCACACGAACTGTTTAAATAAAGCTTCCAAATCGTTGTTTCCAACCTGCTATCGTAGTTAGGTGGCTAAACTGTCCTCTTGTAGAGAAGCAAACTCGGGTTCGGAAATAGTTAGGGTGATTATTTTCGCCTTTCAAAAACAATTAAATATGCTCATATTTATTTATAATATATTTGTAATCAATGGTTAGGTTAGGCTAGAGAATCAGATTCGGTTCTTTTCTTTTCATTATATTCAATGCTACTTAGTTCTCTGTTCAACTTCGCCGCAACGGTGACAGGTGGCTCTGCACCAGGGTTAATATATTCCATGCTTTAGGGAATAGATGTACGTGTTGCCTACTTCACATGTGACAGTACCCTGTCATCATGGTGAAAATAAAAAACAGGAGAAAAACGAAAATATTTTTGTATATATACTAGCGAGTGCGATTGCGTAGTCGTCCAACAGAGGGAAGGTGCTGTTGTCGTGTGAAGCAATGATCCGCACACGTTATATGTAAATCGTTTGGAGAAATTGATGGAACTATATTAAATAAAGACAAAAGGAAGATTCGTATTGATGATATTTGGAAATTCGACTTAGCCATGAAATTACACATTGAAATGGACCAGGCGCTGTTGTTTATGTGACAAGCAGGATAGTATACCTGAATCTGGGTACGTCTGGTTAGAGGGAAATGTAGAGGAAAAATTGAAACCTCTGAATAGTCAATACACTTCTTCTGGCATTTAAACTGTTCGGGTTGTCATTTGGATTCTATACAGCTGAGAAGCGCTTGAGAGTACCAAATCGAGCTCCAGCAAAGACGCGCCAGTTGGCTATAGCCCCACTACTCATGTTTCTGTGGATTGGGGCATGTCAACTGTTTGTGGGAGCCTGCAGGATTATTAATTCTCCGATGCGCGGTCTAGGATAAAGAGTGAGCGGTCGTTAGAGGCGACACAGCAAGGTAGTTGTTACACTGTTGTCACGTTACTCTTGCTGCACACTATTTCCGTCTTCTGCTGTGATTATCGTCCCAATAGAATATATTTCAAGCCATAAGATTAGAAGCGTATTAATGACTTCCGCAATCAGGGACATAAGTAATGTTTTGAAGCAAGTTCTGTGTCAGTTAACGTAAATCAACAAGCATCCTGTACATACTTACTGTACGTCGGATAAATATAAGGAATTGCACCCATTCATTCTCATAACTTGTTTGTGAGTTTCCATCATTATTTCGGGACATTTAAGTAAGGAAAACAAGTTAATTCATTATCATTTTCGTAATTAACAGTTCCAAATACTGTCAAAGCCAAGTGCCAGAGTACGATCGGATTCGAACTTGTTACTTACTACTTGATTATTATAAAGCCCTCTTTATTAGAATTCCCGTTTTTTTTTTCTATTGCACCGATGCCTGTACTTTTTGTGTAATGTTTTGTCCGCGTACGATTATTGCTAGTGTTTCCAGCATCATATGATTTGTAGAGAAACATTTTTCTAAATCTTTTGTTTCTTCATCTATGAATTGGGTACGACCGGTACGACCGATTTTACCTCCTTGCAATGTTTGGTCCATAATATTTCCAAGGAGGCGTCATTTATGACAATTCTCGGATAATTAGTTGGATCACAAGGGTCCAACGTGAAGGTTTTAAAATCGCTGACGGATGTTTAGAGGTTAAACGAATCTTGTTAGAATCGTCTACCTTTTGACCATCATACAATACGTGTGACGAGTGGGTTGAAAGACATATCTAGTCGACTTTAGTCGATTTCTATCAAGTAATTTAAGGTTACATTATCTATATTTAAAATAAATATAAACATATGTAGTTTTAAGTGACGGCATGATCTGCTTCGGAAATAATAAGAGTATGAAATGATGGTTTGATTCACACAAACCATTTACAATTTTCTTCTCTATTTGAAATATTTACTCGTATGGCAGATTACTTCAGAAACAAAGTAAACAGTTGACTATTAATTTTGATTAACATTATATACACTAAAATTTAAGATTCGTTCCTTAGTATTCCGTTTGCCATTTCGTACATATCGGTGATAAACATTTCATTTCTGATAGATTTTTCATTCGGTTTGCCTTTTCGTACATATTGGCGATAAATATTTCATTTCTGGGAAATTTTCATCTATTCTAAAACAGAATGATGTAGAAGAATAACATACATTTTCTTTCAAAATTTCTAATCTTTCGTGTTAAGTATTGATATGTTTTAACGTATCTTTATATTTACATTCATTTATTATATACTGTTTCGTCTTAAATAAAACATCCTAACTAGGAACTACACCAACATACAGATGGCAAGAAGTTTGTTAACCCTATTAAAAGAAACATTATTTTAAAAATTAAACCTGAAGATAAAGTTATCAATGTCTTTGTCTTCAAGTAGTAACAAAATTATTATCTATTGACATGATATGTGCAATTCTTACTTACAGTGTATTCAATATATTGTTTCTTCCATTCAGGAATGGCTTGAGCTGCAAGTTGTTGGACGAACCTCATGCTGCAGGAATACAAGCAACAGTAGGTCTAAATAATCATGCCCCACCTAAAGAACAAGTTTCCAAAATATTAAATAAGATCTAAACCTACCTATAGAAGTTACATATGCAACAAAATCTTGAAAAAGTATTTCTACACCACAAATAGTGCTATTCAATTTTTTTACCAATCGATTTCAATTTCAATTTTTAATTTATTTATAAACCTTAGATATTTCAGGCTCAGGCCGGGGTAGAGAGGGAGTGAGGATACTGGGAAGTAGTCATCCGGGACCTAATCTGTACCATCCTGGCTTTTCCTTGTGTGACTGAGGAAAAGCCTAGGAGAATCTCAGTCAGCGTGGGCAGTCTCTGGGATCGAACTCAGAACCTGCCGAATGCGAAGCCAATGCTCTATCTGCTGAGGTAACGTAAGTCCGCTCTGTACAGCCGGTTCTAATCCAGGTTACAACTAATTTCCTTAATCTCTGGAATCAGCAGTGCGAACTGGTGATATATGTGTGGGGAAATTTATATTTCACCAACGTAATGCACCTGCAAACTTCAAGGGATGACTGTATATAAAAATATGAGTATAAACTGCATGCTTTCTATAGCTTTAGTTTACTATGCACCTAGAAGTTTGGTTGCATGTGTAGTAATATAACACACTTTGGTCATTGGGTCAAATCGCTTGCCTCCTGAACTCCTCCTGAAATGTCAATGGCCCACAGGGCCACTTTTTTGCCATGGGTCCTCAGGGGACACCAGGGCTGGACTTCTGGCTATTCTAATCCACTTTCGTCCTTTTGATTATTTGTAAAATTTATTAGCATTAATTAATTAGTTGATTGGATCAAGGAGAATCGGAAGTCCGCAAAGATACATTAGCCCTAACTACATGGTTTAATTTGATTTCTGGAGTAAAGTTCTGACTATAACTCAGTTTGAATAATTAGCTATTCTTTTGTACAGTTGCACAGAAAAACCACGAAAATTGCACAAGAAATGCACCAAAAGTGCTCAAGAGCCTTATTACTACTCAAGCTATGTTATAAACGGGGTTTGTATTTAAATTTAGATTTAATTTGTTTAGTTTATAGTGTTAGGTTAGGTAAGGAGAAAATATAGAAGATTAAGGAAAAACGGGACGGGCGTAAGCCATAGTGCTGTTACCGCCCATAGAATTCATTTTATCTATCTATTAAGGAAAAAGAAGGAATATATTCTTGAAGGTAAATTTACAAGAATTAGGATAAAATGTGACAATTTCTTCCCCATTCCTTATAAGAGTGACGACTCTATAAGTTTTAAGAAATTTAGATCTTATATTTTGGCTAATTATTAATTTTGTTTTGTTTTTGTCCTCTGTGAATTGTAATTAGATTATTCTTTGTGAGTTCTCTTTGTAAGCTTTACTTTTGTATGTTTGTCTTCTTATACTTTGTGAAGGGTTTCTGTCCAACGTAGAGATGTCCATCATATTCATTCTGAATTGAAAGATCTCCTCAGATGCTGTATTAATGACATTGGAGATTCTATGTAGAGAGTCCGTATCCTGTGGAATGCCTAATGTCAAAACTGTGGGCACCCATTTAGTTATATTGTTCAGAAATTATCTTAAAATTAGATCAATCTTTTCTCCAGATATTTGCTTAGAAGAACTTTCTGTTTCAATTGAACTTTCATTTGGCACACTTTCAGTGTGATCTGTCTTACTGGAGATTGGAGCCGTGTCTTCTTTTTGAGGTGGTTCGTAAATAATGCTTTTGTTAGCCATGAATATTTTTTGAGGAAGGTAGCTACTTCTAACATTCGGCCGCCTGGGATAGTTAGAGGCCCCCGTACGGTGTCCTTTAATTTTACATGTAGCACAAAAATTTCTATTTGGTGTTTTATTACATGTGTAACTTAAGTGGTTACTTCCACATTTGTGACAATATGGTTCATTTTTACAATGCGTATTATTATGATATTGATAACACGAGAAGCAGGGTTTTGGTGTACCAGTAGATAAAGATTCTTCGACCTTGTGCCTAGAATAGCCAATTCATAAGCCATTTGAAATGAGATAGCTGACCACATCTGTTTTTTTTTGTAAATAGTCTTATCAAAGTTGTAGGACCCTTATCATTTCGGATGCAATATTGGTTAGAGGCATTTTTCTGTTCATTACATCATTTTTACTGGCGCAATTCAAACTAAATCTCAGTTAGATATGCAGCTACGGCACTAGCTACATTTGAATTATATGATGTGGATCAAGAATGCACGTGATGAGAATAGAGCCTGTCATGTACGTTAATTTCAGTCATTAAACCTTTTAAAGCACTACATCAAGTTTGTGCACCAAAGTCAGTTCGTTCGAATTAAAATCTTTACTACATCAAATTTAAGGAAGACAAGTTAAGGAGATTGTAGCACGTTACCAATTCCATCATCTGTGTCAAAAAACTTTTCAGACGGTTAAAGGTTACGTACGACAAATAAAAAGCAAGATTACAGACTGTAAATACGGAACATTTGCGGACACGATGATACGTGATCAATTAGTATTTGGTGTGTGCAATGAAAATATTCGTAGACGTCTATTGTCGGAACAGGACATAACTCTAACTAAACCGGTTGAACTCGCTACAAGTATTAAAAAAGCTGGAAAACGACGTAGGGTCATTAACATCAAGACTGAATCAACCAGATAGAAAGTATCAAAGTTAAGGTATGATCAGCAGTTTCAAACAAACAGCACAGAGTGGGTAATTATCGGGCTTACGATGTGAAGTGCTGACTCAGTGGTGGTTTGCCTGAATATGGCGGGGAAAATAGAGACCTAATTGCCTTGTCTCTTTTGGAAGACAGGTTAAGGGTAAAAGTTCAGAACGCCGACTTGTGTGTACGCATAGAATAGGCCCAAAGAAACAGGGTAGGAACCGACCTATTAAAGTTAAATTTACCAACTACAAGGTTTTCAGAAACAAATGAAAATTACATAACTTAGATATTTCTTTCAGGGAGGATCTTTGTCAAGCTAGTTTACAGCTGTTCAAAAAGTAACTGACAACTTTGGTACAAGGGATATTTTTACGCAAGGTGGCAAAGTAGTGATTGTAAAAGACAAACAAAAGCACTTTATTACAAACGTGAGTGAGCTACGATAACTTTGAACTCAGCGATAAAACAACATTAAACAGTAAGTGTGGATTGAGTTCGTTAGAATCAGTTGTAGATATATTTATCTCGGTGTAGTGTTCCATCATGTTTGTCTTGAACAGTAATTCCAGCATGTATTTTATTGAGTGCTGGTCTATGTTTATGTATCATATATTTATAGATGTGTGTCAGTTTTTCCTGTGTTTTAGCATACTTGAATATTCAGTGGTATATCTTTCGTGTAATACCAATTATTAGTTGTACTAAAATGTTAAGTTGTGGTGTAATTCCGGAAGCTAGGTTGTATAACTGTACAAGGGTTAAATCACAATTCTTTAGCGGTTCACTTTCGAATAGGTTAGTCGCTGGCGTTTCTTCGTTATACTTTAATTGTTTAAAGAAAGGCTCTCCTAAACCTGTCTATGAGTACCAGGGATGTACTTATGTTACAAGGTAGTATTCCAGACTATTTAACTACTGGAACAAATGAGGTACGCATAAGTACTCTACATTTTAAGTTTGAGAGAATAACGACGTATTACAAAGATCTCAGTTCGTAATTATGCACGCTAATGTCCATTCTATTATTCCTAAAATAGACGAATTACACCTATTGCTTTCAGAAATGCAGTGTGCAATCTTTATACTTAGAGAATCATGGCTTGATCATTCATTAGATACAAACCTTATTAATATCCCTGGATATTCTATTCTTCGCCAATATAGGGAACATAAAGGGAACGTATTATAATTTCTTATCGTCAAAATTTAAATGTTAAACTTGTCTAAACTCATAAAACAGAAGTAGAACGTCTTTTCATGACTGTTAGGTAAATTCGCTCCATTTAGGTGTCATTATGGTATATAGACATTAGACAACCAAGAACACCTTATTGTAAACTATCTGTTTTCCAAGATCTTATAACGTATTTATATCCACAGGTTGATATCCTTTATATATTAGGAGATTTAAACTGCGATTAAATGTGACAGTTTAAATACCCAGTAGATAGGATTTTTATAAATTGGTATTTACCTTAGGCTCTAAAAAGACTCGTTTGAGTAATTAATATGAGTAAATACTAATTACTCTTTAATAATAAAAAATGTTTAATTTTAAAATGTACAGTAAAATAAATTTTGACATTGTACTCAAAATACTGTTTAATAAATTAAGTTTATATACCCGGATTGACTGAAAAGTTCTCGGCCTACACATGAAGCATTTGTCGTAGCCCAATTTTATTTAAATTTCTATTTATCGTACATATCGTTGGGATGTTTCATACCAAATTTTCCACCAATATATTTTTCTTTCTATTAGGTATTGAAGATTGAATTGCAAAAGTTGTCCATTGTTTGAAAAATAGATAAAGTAAGCAAACGTACTGTAATCCAATACCTGCTTAAAAAGGAAATGAGTGAACAGGAGATCCACAAGGATATGATGTAAACACTATGGACATATGCCCCTTCCTATTCCACCGATAAATATGGGCAGCGGAATGTAGCCTCTGTTCAAGATGCCCCTTGCATTGGAAGGTCAGATAATGCCTGGACGGAGGAAAACGTCATAGCAATCCAGTATCTCGTACTGATAAACAGGCGTGTGACATAGTGCTTAATAGCAGCGAAAGTGGACATATCACAGGAACGTGTTGGACACATCCTAACAGTTGTGTTGGTCATGCACAAGGTTTCAAGTCGATAGGTACCGATAATATTGGCTGTAGAAAACAAACGCGAGTGTCACGTTATGTCTGCCGCAAACTTGACCCTCCTTCGGACAGATCCTTTGCATTTTCTCGAACGTTTTGTGATCATGGGCGAAGTATACGTTCACCACTCTCAGACAGAGTCCAAGGTTCAATCAAATTCCCCTTCACCGCCCTCAAAAAGTCCAAACTTATCCCATCAGCTGGTAAGGTTATGGTCTCTGTTTTTTGGAATGCGAGGAGTGTAATCCTGGCTGATACCTCAAAAGGGTGAAATCGTAAACGGTGCGTAGTACTTTGTATGCTGCTCAACTGTAGCCTTCCGACTTCGTGCTCTTAGCATATGTTGAAGCGAACAAGCACTAGTTAACCCTTTTCCTGTTGTAGCGCCACTTAAGGCAATAGACAAACTGACATAAAATAGCTATCAGCATGTAACTGAATGTAGTTTTAAGAAGTTCACTGTAGTGTGGTTAAGTAAATAGTTTTCATATGAGTAATCCACGTGTGACATGTGTAGGCAAGAGTTTCGTGATATTCTATTTTGTTTGTTAATGAAAGTATGGCACCTGAATAATTCTGCTTAACATTTTTCAGTATACTCCACAATATTTAACGAAGAAGGCTGTGATAAACAACGTGTAGCTTCAGTGCTTTACGGCAATCGCGATGTCTATAACATCGCACCATAGTTATGTATTTCTTTTTCATATATAGGACCATACAGAATAAAATTAGTATCTACTGCTAGCATCTACATCTGGGATGATTTGAATGTCGGAATAAATCATATTTAATACCAAAACAAATGCAACTCAACTCTTATAAGCTTGACGGTCCTATGCTAGTCCTAAAAAAACTAGTATAGACAATTCATGTTATAGAGAATTTTGTAGAGAAAGAATATCACTTTCTAACCAACTATGATTGGGAAACTCTTCTAACAAGTTATATTGCTTCTTCTTTTTTATATAATCTCCTCATTTTTGCAGTACCCTAGTTTGGAGAACCATATATTGTAACTGAGTATTGTGAAGTTACTATTCCCCCTCACAGCGGAGAAATATTTTCCATATATTTAAAACAATATTTTCCAAAACTAAACTTATTTCCCCCATTAACGCAACATGATATTTTCTGCATGATATAATCTCCGAAATATACTCTTAAAACATTTCGACAATATTTTAAAACCACTTTTATATAAATTAATCCAGAAAATAATTTTATATATTTATGTAACCTAATGTTCTGCTATATTTTAGAAATGTTAAAAGGTTTTCGTTGTATTATAACAATGGAAACCTTATATCTAAGAATATTTCCAAAGATACTAAAATCATACTATGAACATAATATATCTGGTGTAGTAAAAAGTAATCCATTATTTTTGCATGACATTGAAGGCTTGACTTACCATAGTTAGAATGATCCGATTTAGGTCACATATGCGCCGTTTTGTT
>JAGDQP010038743.1:0-17212 GCA_022664845.1 Lepisma saccharinum
ATGATCTTGCGCGAGCTGAAATGGAGCTGGAAGAAAGAGAGCACGCTTTGCAAGAGGTGAAAGAACAGTACGATGCTGCAGTTGCAGAGAAACAGAGATTGACAGATGCTGCCAATGTGTGTCTCCGAAAGATGACAGCAGCCACTGCTCTGATCAATGGATTGGGAGGTGAAAAAATACGTTGGACGCAGCAAAGCAAGGATTTCAAAGAGCAGTTAGGAAGGTAGTTTTTCATTCTTTTGTTTTTTCATTATGAAATGCTGTGAAAAACTAGATTATTGAGTCATTACTACAGATCGAAACCAACTTTATCCCTGCAAGCCACATGTGATTAGGTTAGTACGTAATTTTGAACCCTATTGTTATGTGGCTCTGTGGTATTGGAAAGAACCAGCGAGTGAAAGTAGTCGCCAGACCCACCTAACAGAAGGGTTCAAAATCATGTGCTTCTTAGCGTAGACGAAAATAGATATGTAGTATAAGTCTATGATATAGACTAGTGACCTTTATTTTATCCAGGTAACTTTGCAGCTTTAATTGTAACCAAAATTTCTTCATTTATACGCACACGTTCTCATGAGACACTGCAGACAGCGACGGCACACCTGACGTCCTCAATCTGCGCACGCGCAATAACGTAACCGTGCTTCTTACGTAACAGGTGCACTGTAAATACAACAGCTACACCACCGCTTGAAAACTCGTAGCGTGGTGTAATGGTAAGACGTTGTTGGCTTACTATATAAAAAAAACCGGGTTCGAATCTCGGTGGGGGCAAGACATTTTCTTCTATTTTTTTTCTTTCAAAATATATTTTTATATGTTCATATTTATTATTAATTGCTCGCCAGACGGTTCTACTAAATAGAGGCTACTGAAAGCTAGGACGTATATAAATAAACAAGGGCTGGCAGCCCCAGGTTATCGGTGGACATACACAAAAGTGCTTTAACATTCTATTCCCTGTAAATTTTGCGCTAACATTCTATTCCACCTGATTCTAAGATCCTTGCGCATGCGCTGATTGAGGACCTCAGGTGTGCGGTGGCTGTCTGCAGAGTCTCGTCACATTTTCAAGGTCATAAATAATATGTATGAAAGGAGAAGTTAATCATCTCAAATCGTAGTTCGTTTAAATAGTACAAAAAATGTAACTGGCATAAAGATGAGCTGTTAATTTACCTCAGTACAAAGGCGAACTTCTCTAACCTCCTTCCAAACTCTCGTAGAATGCTCATACAGGGACAAAATTAAACCATCCTTTTCTTCCGCATCCCTAGAGGCACTACGGTAAAATTTTGGTCAACTAAAATACTGAACTCAAGGGGACATATGCACTTAAGATGTCTGTGTCTATTGTGTCTATGTTGTGGTGTCAATCGATAAAGCCTTAGGTTTTAAAAGTATTTTATGTAAAGCAGTTTTTAAAGTAATAGAAAACTCTACTGGATTTGCGATTGCAATAATTAAGAAATAACTAACGTTTTATTTATTTATTTATGTTCCAGATACAGCATTAAGGGTTTTTTTTATCAGAACTGTTTTAACAGCATGTAGCAAACAACACACTGGTGTCTGTATCTACCTAGTTATTCAATGAAACCTATAACTTTATTGGTACTTCCAACAAAATCAATATTTAAACATAAGTGATCTATCACCCCTAGGCTTTAGGCCATGGAGACCAAATTGCGCTGCACTGACCTCTGAGACACATTCCTGGGACGTCCTGCATTGATTGCTGTTGTCAGTTGGTTTTTGAACTATAAAGGAAAAACTCTCAAAGCAAGTTTTGAGAAGAACTGAAATATAGTTCATGTTTCAATTTTTATTCAAACTGTTTTGGTCTCTATTTTGATTTTGGTCATTCTTAACCACTAAATATTATATTTCCCTGTTAGATAGGGAAAGAACAAAGATAACAAAGGTTCTTCAATTTCCATCAATTAGGAGTGATATTTACTTATTAATAATTTCTTCATTTTCTTATGCTATATTGTCAATTGATTTTAAAGGCTTGTTGGAGACGTGTTGCTTGCCACAGCATTTTTATCCTATTGTGGTCCTTACAACCAAGAATTCCGAGGAAATTTATTAGATAGTTGGATGGAGATCCTGAAAACAAGGAAAATCCCATTTACTAAGGAGCTGAACATCATCAATATGCTAGTGGAAAGCTCAATGGTAAGTACCCCCCAACTCTTTCCCTCTCTCTTAATCTCTGTCTATCTCTTTATACATATGATAAAATGAGGTAGGACAAATGTTACTACTTAAGGGTATAAGAGATGAAGACAGGTCTACGTCGAGCACTAGTGACAACGTTTCGCCAAAGGTTTGGTCACATAACAGGAATCAAGAAAGAATAAAGGAACGGTGATGAGAAGTGGCCATGTTACCAACTCATATGTAGTGTTGAAGAGTGCCCGTACACCCTTCTGCATCTCTTACACATTCCTACAACGTCAGAGAGAATCACATACGGTAAAAGTACCTTTCTTTTTTATACATATTGATGATACCATTGTTGCAAAACCTCGTATCTGCAGTTTTTAATAAAAATGAGTTTTTGATCACATCAGAACATTTCCTACACGCCGTTGATATTGGCAGAACCCCGTAACTGAATAACCAATCACGTGGCTTAAAATTGCATAGCAAAAATCTTGTTTCTTCAAGATTAGGAACTGAAACAGGTTTTCTTCTTCTTCTCAAAAGTATGGAAACTGCAGATAAGAGGTTTTGCAAGAATGGTATGGTAAAGTAAGGCAGAAAAGAAGTGAGACGTAAGAAAAGACGTGAGATACTCGTACATAAACTCCACAAATACAATAAAAATCTGGCAACGTTTCGCTGAAGGCGTGTTCGCATACTAGGAAAGGAGACAGACATAAAGGGCTGGGCTGGGGAGTGGCTATGTTGCCAAGTGACTACATTCAGTTGTGTATATATGGTAAAATAAGATAGAAAGAAGATTTACTTACATTTGAAAGATATCCAGATAAGTGCACAGAAACTTCAGAAACAAATATATCTTATGTGCGTGCTCGAGAAAGTTTATCTCTTTTACCTTATGACATCTAGTTTTATTAGTGTATTGGAATAGTTATATTTTTCAAATTTATAAGAGAATTTTTTCAATCACATTCTTTCAGCTTTCCTTGTGTAAGAAAAAGAACTGGATATGATGATGAGCAAGACATTAAGAGGATCGTATGCCTACGTAAAAGCTATATGATTAAATATTTAAAAAATAGTAATTAAATATGCATCCGTTGTTAAACTTTTTTACAGTATAAAAAAACAGTTAGCTTCAGAACGTCTTAGTTTTAAACCTACCTTGGGATGAACGTTGAAAAAATTTACTGTAAAGTCATTTCATGACACACAACTACTGTAGTACAGAATAAAATAATTCCTGTAAAGTCATTTCATGAGGCACAACTACTGTAATACACAATAAAATAAGAAGCAATTACATTTTTACGTAATTGTTATTTAACTACCAGAAATTGGATCAATATAAAATAATAACTTTAGTCTTGTTCTGTGTTTCGTACATCTAATGTGTGTATTTTGACCATGTGTAAATCGATATTCAGAGAAGTTGTATGAACAATAGTTCAAACAGTGAAAAAGTATCTAAAAATGCACTTCCATTATATTTTCTGAGAGCCAATTATGAGTCATTTTCACAATCAATTCAATTTAATTTATATTTGTTTCAATAAAAGTTTTCAGTATGGTTAGTTACTATCTAAGTTGTTAAAGATCTAAGTTGTCGCGATATGAGCAATATAGTACTAGTATTTAATACCGGTAATAGCAATATTCACATTATTATGAACATGCATAGAGTACAAAAATGTTTGTAGGGAATGGTTTAAACATACATACATTTAGAATAAAAAATATGTTATGAACCACATGCAATATTATATATAAGTTAAAATATATTGCCAATCTTTGACAAATCTATGCAAAATATTTAAATGTTTCGTCCAGTATCCATTTGTAATCAACTGGAGTGAAGATAACCTCAGCCTTATAAAATTACTAATCGTAAGTTTTGTTGTTTTGTAAAATTGCTTTGCGGATTAAATTGGGTGTGAATTATGATATTATTACTTTGCTTTTTAGGTGTCAGAGTGGACATTACAAGGTCTTCCAAACGACGAGTTATCAGTGCAGAATGCTTTGATTGTAACCAAATCCAGTTCGTATCCGTTACTTATAGATCCGCAAAATCAAGGCAAGATGTGGATTAAAAACAAAGAATCAACTAACGAACTTCAGGTAAATATATCTTGTTTGCTTTTCTTCATGTGATCTCAACCTGTTCTTCTTTTCATAGAATATCTTGTTTTAAAAGAAGTATTTCACATAATATGTAAATAATATTAAGCATCTTTTGTTCTTTTACATAGGCATTTACTTTTATTAGCATTTTAATACTAATAGAAAATATAAATTAATTTTTGAAACTTGAATAAAACTTCGGTTTTATATATTCATAATTAATTACTTAACAGACTAAATTAAAGCACACTTCAATTAACAAAAACTTCAGTAGAATTCCAGGGTATTGTAATTCAATTCATTCAGATGAAGGCTACACTGAATGAAAAAAAAACTAAGATTGTTTCTTCATTATCAGTTCTTAATTACCCATAAGTGGACTTGAAAGGACATCATCTCAGGTCTTTTGTAAGCTCCTTCAAATCCATTTCGTATCTTTGCTTTCGTTTGAAAACTTAAATAATATTCCAATCGGATAGTGGAAACGTCGAAAAAAATATTCAGGTTAATTGTTTTCGATTGACGAATAATTCCAAACAATTGAATAACGTAGAGAAATAGTTCGGAGAACATATGAAAGAGATCTGTTCCATTATGCAATATTTCTTTCTTAACTGGCATATTTAAACAAGCACACAGGTTAAATTCATTTTGATTTCCTTAACCCATAATATAAGGAATGAGAGAAAATACAAACCACAGACATTACTAGACTACAGATTATAAATTAGCTATTGAGGACAAATAATTGTTTGAGTGTTCTTAAGTGAAGACCACAGTAAAAGAACGCGCTTTGTCCATTTTATTGATTGTACATGAAAGCGTTTTAAATGTTCATAATTAGCATTGCGTATACCTGAACATCAAATACAGATTTGCTTGTAATTGACGAACTACTCATATTCTATTCATGCATCATTGTTTGTTAAAAAGAAAAATGGTCCTTGACAGCCATCTGATCTCAATTTGGCCAAAAATGAACAAAGCACGTTCTTTCCCCGCGCTCAGCAAGTTGGATATGTAAAACTAACTACCTATAGTTATAGCCTGGTGTAATATAATTGTTTATTCCATTCCTTTTAAAATTCTCTCCCTGTTTTCTTGTTTAGAGATACCATTATGATAGTTCCTGATAATTTGTAGCGTCATGAACTTGTATCTCCCAGTATTCAATCCTGACTTCCGTTGAATGCTGTCTTTTAATTTGGAAATTCTTTTCGAAGCAATTGCTTTCCAGTGTGGTAATTTAAAGCTGATTTTCCTACAGAAATCTATTGATTGTATTAAAAAAAGGAAATCAAAACTGCCACATATAACTAACTGATTGTGTTTTTTTTTTTTAATTATGTTTAGAAATTATGCAGATTGATTAAATATAAATGTTGTTCTATATTTTCTTGTAGATCACATCACTTAATCATAAATACTTCCGCACTCATTTGGAAGACAGTTTGTCGTTGGGCAGGCCTTTGCTGATTGAAGATGTTGGAGAAGAACTAGATCCTGTAATTGACAATGTTTTAGAAAAGAATTTCATCAAATCTGGCAGTATTGAAAAGGTATTTCGGCTCTTTTTATTATTATTGGATTGTTCGTACACTTTGCACTTCAAGACATACAAAAAGAGGAAGGCACAATTCACTAAGATAAATTTATGTATCAATTTTTATTCACCATAGTAGATATTGAAATAAACTTTCATATCAAATGTCTTGATGAACGTTGAGAGAATACAAAGTTTCAGTACTTTAACTTGATAATGCGTCAAAAATACTACGAAGAGATTTTTCCTCCTTTCTTCAGAAATAAATTATCACTCAATATCAGAGAAAGTTACCATAAATACTTTAAGAACATGTTTTATTCAGAATTTTTTATTGGTTATCTCTTCCAAAATGGGCACAGATTTCCGAACAATCCTTTTGTTTATCTCATTTTCTAATATTTAATTTGTTCAGGCTTTGATAAACAACTGAAAATTGCCTGAGACTGTAGAAAAAAATTTTCAAGGTAAATTCTAATGGATTTACCTGAAACTATCTTCACATATAAGGATACTATTCAATCAAGAAATTCGATAGGAATTTCATTACTTTTTTTTTTCGAACATATGAACTCAATCATCTCCTTTTAAGATGATATTTATTCATTAATCTAGTATTTTATTTCCTGATAGGTTGTGGTTGGGGACAAGGAATGTGATGTGATGCCTGGATTCATGCTGTATATTACCACAAAGCTTCCCAATCCAGCATACTCACCCGAAATTAGTGCGAAAACAGCTATTATTGATTTCACTGTTACTATGCAGGGACTCGAAGATCAACTACTTGGTATGTACTCTACTTAGATGAAATAGTATGATACAGTACAACGAAGATATACCCTCTACAGTTAAAATAGGTGGTGTAATTTAAATGTTGGCCATCATTTGTCCATCAGTGTTATTTAATCAGTCCGAAAATTTCTAACGTAAAGTGTTGGTCGCTAATCTCTCTATTTATCAATAACTTTATTACTGATTTGGGGTTTAATAGTTATATATCATCCTTGTTTTAACTTATGAAAAAAGCATCGTACAATTTATGATATGTATAGCAATGTTTACATATCTGCAATGTCTTGTTATATCAATTAGCATCTGACAACCGATTACAAAGCACTATCTTGCATTCAACAAAGGAACCCAGTCTCATAAAACTGGGTGAAAAAGAGTCGTACGAACTAGGGATGTCAATCGGCCGAAGTCAGCTCGGTTCAATAGGAGTGAGCCACAGCTCGGCTCACTCTGAGCCGACGCTCGGTTCGGCTCGGCTCACTGTGAGCCGACGCTCGATTCGGCTCGGCTCGGTTCGGCTCAGCTCAGTGCGAGCCGCGGCTCAGGACGGCTCGAGCCGAGCCGAGCGAGACGTTGACATCCCTAGTACGAACTTGGGCTGATCATTCTATCCAACTTCCTCACTTTACAAATCCATTGTTATTCCTAAGGAGGAAATGCGCCAGAAATTTACATCTAACATGAAAATAATTAATTTCTCTGTCGTTAAAGTTCTTGGAAATTTAATTTTTTTTAGTTAAAACAAATATAGCAAGGTTTTTCTTTGTAATTTCCTTCATGTTTCTTTAAAAAAATGAGTTACATGTTGCATTTACTGGAAACAGAAAAAGAATGACTTTCCCCGTTTTGCCCAAGCTGAAATTTGTACCGAAATATAGCTGTAATAAATTTAGATAACTTTTAGAGTATTATGATAAGTACAGATCATTGAGTTTAGGCAAGTGACAAGTGACATATTACACGCTATCATAACATAAGAAAATTTACATAAATATCTGCCTGAGATGTTATCTTAGACGTCGGATATTAAATCAACCAGGATACCGAACGATCTATTTGAATACGTGACATAAAAATGTTTTAGAGAAAAGAAAACATTCCGCCTAACTTCGTACAAATTGTCAGAAAACAAAATCAACCGCCTTGCAAAACCAATACGTACGTGTGTTCCTTGATGTACACTTTTTTGTTGATTGTAGATCCCTTTTTATAATAATTTTTATACGTAACACTTTTCAGGACGAGTGATTTTGATGGAGAAATCGGACTTAGAGGCTGAACGAGTAGCGCTCTTCGAATCTGTGATGCAGAATCAACGAAGTATGAAAGAGCTGGAAACTACTCTCTTGTGTCGGCTTACTTCCATTAAGGTACATAACGTTTGATAACTTCCTGGATCATAGAAACATCAAATAAAGACTGAAGAATGTGCGAATGACCTGTTAATATCAGCATTAACTGTCTATTATTTATTAAACATTTTCAAGGCGATTATTATGTATTCAGTGCCATTCAATGATAGTAAATGACAACAAACATATTACTCCTCTACGTATGCAACTTTCCTCTTCTTCATGCTAATACAGGGTGGGTCATAATTCAATACACACTAATTCAGTTCTCCACTGACTATAGTAGTAACTGCTTGACTAAAGAATATGGTTTTGTGCGGTTGAATTGATAATTATAATAACTGCGTAGTTGACAAATAAATACTTGATGCCAAAATGCATTTTTTTTGTCAAGTGATTTATGGTCCATATTTTCAAACGTTTATTTCTTTCACTAGGGTTCTCTGGTGGACGATGAGGCTTTGATTGAAGTCCTTCAGGTGACCAAGACAACAGCAGAAGAGGTGAACCAAAAGCTGAAAGTAGCAGCGCATACAGAAAAGAAGATTAACATAGCCAGAGAAGAGTATCGTGCTGTCGCTGCAAGAGGATCCATTCTTTACTTTCTGATTGTGGAGATGAGCAATGTTAATGTCATGTATCAGAACTCTCTGAAGCAGTTTCTGACAATATTTGACAGCTCCATCACCAAGTAAGTCAATTTCGTTCCATCACTAAAATATCAAAGCCTTTCCTAGTGTGCAATGTAGACAGACATACACGTCATGAAGGTCTCCCATCTCCCACTACATTGGTAGTTTCTTGATTCAAGCATTGTAGAACGTAGCGAGGTGTGTACAAAGCTAGTTGCAAACGAACCTTCCCACTTCTTCATTGTTTCCTGCAATATTACGTCCAGAGCAAAAGCTTTGTGCCTTTAAAACACCTGTGTTTTCAATAATGTTTTATTACGTGAGATTGTTCACGTAATCTCCACAAAATCTTTGTTAAGTTCACATCTTTGTTCCTTAAAAACTTACTTGTAATGCGTTGAGCAAGGAAACTAGAAGTATTTTGTGTAATTTACTGGAAACACGCTACAGACTTAAGAGTCTGAATGTAGCACATAACAAATTAGATTATTATAGGACCAAATGTTTAAATCCCTGTTCATTCTGACTAGATGTTTACAGTTTAACAGAATATTTAAAGCGGTACGCAATACATAGTTTTCGGGAAATAATCAATCGAGGAATAGTCTATTGAAAGTATATAAAATGTCAAATAAAATGTTAAAATAAGAAAATAAAATAAGTAATAATTATATATTTAAATATTTAAATCAACATAGGTAGCGATGGTGTACTAAGCAATTTCTAAATATCTTACAAGAAATGCTAACTTATCGAACTCTGTGTATAGTGTATTAGGAAATAGAAACTGTTGTAAAGTGTGTTACTTGGTAAAAAAATGCATTATTGAATATATAATTTCTATATGTTGAAACGTAAAGTCAAATTAGAAACCGTATAATATGTAGTAATATGTATTGATATGTCCAAAGTTAAAAACTTGTGTATCCAAAAATATACGGGGGCTCAGTTGGTAGAGCGCTCACCTCTGGTGCTAGGGATCGTAGAATCGATCCCTGCTCATGCCATGTGGACTTTGTGGTGGACAAACACCGTGTGCGTGGGTTTTCTCGGGGTGCTCCCGTTTTCTCCCACTTTCTTCATTCCATCATTATTCATACGGCCTGAGCCATAGTTGCCTAAAGGCCTTAAAATAAAAATTCCAAAAATATACGAAGAGAATAAGAAAAAATATGTCTTTCTCATAGCCAAGGAATCCACATCAATAATATACTATGAACAGTTCCTCGTATCAAGAAGTCCAACTTAAATTCGATGCTTAACCCTTGTATTCCCACATCAATCTACGTATATTGCTTTAAATATAATTTATTCTTCAAAGAACTGGAATTATATACTGTTTAATTTCAATGGTTCAAACTTATAACTAATTTAAATTGCATTTGGAGATTCATTCTACCAACATTCGCTTCTTGGAAATCCTCTTCTAATATAATAAATGCACTTTCTTATAAGTACTGATATGTAAAGTGATGTGTTTGTGTATTATATATTTTTTTTTTTAAATTTAAAATTTAATAAATTTCCAGATCAGAGAAAAGTTCCTCTACGCCTGATAGAATTAACAATATCCTTAAATATCTAACGCACGAGGTTTGGGCCTTCACTATGCGAAGTCTGTACGAGAAACACAAAGCTCTCTTTACACTCATGCTTGCTATGAAAATAGATTGCCACGCTGGAACAATCTCTCATGAAGAATTCATGTCTTTTATAAAAGGTAAAGTGGTATTTACGTATTTGCTTTTTATTAAATATATTTAGTGATGTTAGTAATACACGCATAAAGTTCATTAACTATTACTTAACAGAGAGAGACTGAATAGATACACTGCACTATTAAAGTAATTCTGTAAAGCGTCTAAATTTCTCTTACTAAGACAGGTGTTAGTTGGCTGCAAGTTTTGGGAATATTTTACAAAGGTGACATTTTTGGTCGAATCCACAGGTTTCATCATTTGTGTGGAAATTTCCTAATCTTGAATCAGCAATCCTAATGTGTTTATATAAGTACCTCCTAGTTTGGGGATGGGACCACAGAAATAATCGGATCACAGTTTCACTCAGTGTCTGGGAGAACTACCATAGAGATATCTGTAAAACTTACTTGGCTTTCCCAAATGCAGCACACAAGTTATTCAATCCCTATCGAAATCAAAACTGTCGCGGCATCTTCTTCGAGAATGCACGTCAAAGGAAATTTATAAAGATACAATGAAAATTAAAGTGATACTAGTAGGAAGGAGAAAACAACGGAGACAGTAAATCTTGTAGTACATTTCAGTCTCAGTAATCATTGACTACATCGTGAGTAAGTATTGTGTCTCAGAATTGAATTTGAAACAATTCATAGCTTTCAGGCACCCAGGCCTCGGGATGGGATAGGATAGTAGAAAGTATGCGGGAAGGAGTCGGTCTGAGTCCCGGCGTTATATATAGTGTGTTGCAAAATAACACCAACATAACCATCTCACGAGATACCTGACATGAAAATAAGAAAAAGGTGTAAAATGTCCAGGGTGCACAAATGCTTCGTTTTCGCGCTATAAGCTGCCAAAAGTGTGGGGAAATGAACTTTAGAGCTTGATATTTCATTAACAGATGAACTAAAGCGGCATGGTATCCTCAAAGGCTTCAAACATGTTTTATTCAAAATTGCACATTCCAAAACTGTGCAATGGATGCGCAAGGAATTACTTAAAGGAAATAGAGGATTCCCAGGAATTCTCTGAAGTAAAGATGGGTCGAAATAAGCATGAATAGAAGAACTACGTACCTTCCAGCAAGTAACAGTAATTCGTTTGCGGCAAGTCGATATCTCAAACAGATTTCCTTTGCGGAAGGATTTTCTAGAAAGATACGTGGTTGCTTAATGAACAAAAGTAGATTACATACATTTCTACGAACGTTTGCTGTTCCTTTTTTTATCAGTAATATAGACTGTCGTTGCCCGGTCAGATAGATAGCAGTAATCACGTTTATCATCTGTACTCATACGGAAAGTCTTCTTATCTGTGCTCATTTCGACCACATTTACCCCAGAGAATATGTGAGGGGTACCTTATTTCCTTTGGGGAAACTCTTGCGCATCCATTGTATAATTTTGAAATTTTCATTTTTGTATAGAGCAGCTTTAATGTCTTTGCGGGTACCATGCCGCCTCAGTTTTATTGTTAATGGTATTTTAAATATCAAGTTTTAAATTTCATATTCCCACACTTTCGGCAGCCTATAGAGCCGAAACAAAACATTTGTGTGCCCTGAAATTGACTATACTTTTTTTTGTTAGTTTCATGTCAAGAATCTCGTGAGATAGCTTTGTTGGTGTAGTTTTGCAGCACCCTGTATAACTTAAACATAATAAGTAACAAATAAAAAAGCTATAATGAATAAAAATATTTAGTTAAATGAATATTACCCAAGTACTTAATTTTGGACAAACATATTTACTTGCGGCGTCATTTATTTGTAAGTTTCTAATTAGTTAAAATTAATACATAATTTAAAACCAATAGAACTTTTGATTTTTGAGAACTATACTATTTCTATTACAAATTAAAACAATAATTTCTTCCTTCATGGAAATAGAGCCGTTAGTTGAGAAATGTACTATTTGAACTACATACAAATTTATAAATTGAGTTATTTAATCTTCTTGATACACAAGACAGATTATTGGAACGCGGTGACTCAATGGTTAGAGCGCTTATCTCTTGCCCTTGGGGTCGTCGGTTCGATCTCTGCTCGTGCCATGTGGGCTTTGTGGTGGACAAACACCGTGTGCGTGGGTTTTCTCGGGGTTCTCCCGTTTCCTCCCACTCCCATCATCATCCATCCAGCCTGAGCCAAAGTTGCCTAAAGGCCTTAAAAATTAAGTTCAAGTCCACTACAAGGCAAATTATAAAGAAGATGGTAAGTGCATGTATGTACTCTATAATTGACAATTGAATTGTAAAATAATTATTTTTTCTTTATCTAAAGGTGGCGCATCCTTGGATCTAAATGCTGTTCGCCCAAAACCCTTCAGATGGATACTGGATATCACGTGGCTAAATTTAGTAGAAATAAGCAAGTTAAATACATTTAATGATGTTTTGGAAAGGGTAGGTATTCATATTTTTTACTAAGAAATCCGTATTAATTATATTTAAATTGAGTATATACGTAAGTACAATATTAATAAAATATTTCTGAGTTTCTAACCATGTTAGTTGATTTGTAATCACCAATGTTTCAAGCACTCTGATGTCGATAGTTTCTCGAGAAAATGTGAATCAACTTATGCGTAAATACATTGATATCAAATATATTTTTTGTTTGCATCTCTTCCTATTGCTACTTCCTCTGTCTCCGTTTACACTGTTTCAACCTTTGTTCTTCTTTTATTCCTCATCATTTTATGTCTTTTGTGTTCCTTTCCGTATCATCTCATTTGTTTCTGAATTTCCTCCAAATTCTTTTCTCGTCTTTTGTTATAACTATTTTATATTTTTCTTTTTTCCTTTCTTCCTATTGGTAGATCTCATTATTTACTTTCGTTTTGTCTTTCTCCCACTTTCTTCCTGCTTTGGTTTACTTTCTACTGCTCCTTCTTTTGTTTTAAATTCCACGATGGTTTTTGTCCCACATTGTTATCTTAATTTCCTTTCATAATTCCAGTTTTGAACAACCTTTCCCATTCTTCTACTGATGTTATCTTATTCTCTGGAATTGCATCGACTGTTTTTGTGTCATTTTTTTCTGTTTCCTTTCTTTTGTCCATGGTTAATGAAGGCAATAATTATTAAGTCCTATAAAATAACTCAAAGTTGAATGATGTGAAGAAATGGGAAATATTCAGTGGTTAACTCTGAAAAATAAGAACAACGTTATTTATTACGGTAAAATATCTGCCTCAATCTCATATCATCGCAGTTTCATACTGAAAATAGGAACTAAAGTGATTTGAATATGATATTCGTAATCAATAGTGTGATATTTTATTTCATTTTCTATGGCTAAATCGACAAATTTATGTTTAAACATTCATCACGCACCAGCAGTATATATTAAAGGCAAAACCCTTCAGACCAAATTCAGTGCTGCCAGATTCATAATAATAATTCCTCTATACCTCTATAAAGAATGGAATAATTCCACTTTCTTTAAAATATTTCTAGTTTTTCATGTTCTAAGAACTTTCCGCCTTTTGTCAAACTAAGTACTTAAGTACATTAATTTAGTCGATCTGTTGATATGAATCTTTCATTTATTTATTGTTTACTTTAAGTAGTTTTTCGAAAGTACTCGCTTATTTACGAATTTATATACGGACTTTGACAAATTCTAGAGTAATGTAAATCCTTGTAAAGCTATTTTAATATCTACATTACTAACTTAAATATTGTTAATTATCCAGTTCGTAGCGATAAGTCGAAATAGTCTTATGTGATTGATTGAATTCGGTGTTCAATTTGTTATAAATTATGAAGAGGGGGGGGGGATCCTAAAACTAGTGGCAGCTGGTAAGTTTCAACCTATTACTTATTTAGGTACAAATACAAAGATTTGATTTCTGGTTGGGGTGATATTCGGAATCAATAACCGGAAATTAAATCCTCACGCACCAAGGAAAATCACCGGCATCATCCCCCCCCCTGACAAATCGAACACTGATTAAATTGTTATTAACGTTCTAAACGAGCTGGTGAGCTTCTAAGAACGGGACCTACAGTTTTTGGTAAAGTGGACTCCGAACCACTCCGTACAAGAGACCTCTGGGTGGAATTGAACCCATGACCAGCAAGCGAACACACGAACGTTTCGGCCACCCTGAGATCTAGTCTTATGTGAATATTGATTGATAATTGTGAATTACATAAAAGTTTGTCTTGACATTTTTAAATTCTCAAATAACTAATTACCGGAGATGCAAATAAAAGGGTTTGTGTTCCTTTTCTCTGGAACTATATTGTACGACGAACTGTGAATTGATTAATCAAAAGAAGAAAATGCACACATAACATACAGGCAATTTCCACATTATAAGTTTCCACATACCCTTCATAATCACAGGTCATCAGTATATTCATCCTTTTATTCAATGTGTCCCTTTTATTCCAAATATTGATTTTTAATTTATATCAATTTATCACAGGTTACATTAAATCCTTTTAGGTTGTTTTATAACTTAATATATATACAAAAGAAAAATATGGCTTGGTGCTCCTATCATAATATATTGAAATTGCTAATGATCAGTGTTCGATTTGTTATAATTTACGCAGGTCCTAGAACTAGTGGTTGTTGGTAAGTTTCAACCTACTACCTGTCTGGGTAGAAATACCAAAACTTTATCCCTGGTTGGGGTTATATTTGGAATCAACAACCGGGGATCAAAACCTTACGCACCAGGAAAAATCCCCGGTATCCCCCCCCCCCCCCCCCGACAAATCGAACACTGCTAATAAGTGATAATATGAGTATAAATTCATATAACAGAGTGAAGAATACGCTTCTTATCATGTACACAATATGTATGATAACAAAAAAATACAACTTTATCTATTTTGGGGATATTATGAACATTTTTTTTTTAACGTATAACGTATAGCTTTTACCATGTCAATATCTTTTAACGTTCACAGATAGAGCAAAACGAAAAAGAGTGGAAATATTGGTACGAAAGAGAGAAACCGGAAAAAGAGGAAATACCCTGTGGTTATGGAAAATCTCTCGATGTGTTTCGGAAGCTCCTGCTTATTCGATCATGGAGTCCAGATCGAACACTTTCTCAAGCAAGAGAATATATTATGGGTAATTAAGAATTATAAATTATAACTATTTGATAGAAATTACTCTAATTGATGATATAATTATAATTTTTATCACATGTTTATTTTGTTCGTCTCTGTGCGTGAATTTGAACGAAACTGTAATTATTTTTTATCAGGATTTTAGTTGGCACGATAAAGTAAATATTTTTAGGTATTTTTTTTTAAAATCGTAGCATTAAAATAATTTCAGAAGTAAAGACGAAATCAATCAGTCACTAATAAAAATGAAGCAGTTGTTTGTGATATGTGATTGTAAAACATTGCTGTCATTATAAGCTTATTTGCATGTTTATAATATTTTATATCAAGTTATGGACATTTACATAGTTTCCAGGGAAGAGAAAGACGTTCCCAGACGTGTAGAATACCTTATTTTACTCTTGTTCATATCCCAGAATTAGAGGATATTTTGGGAATGCAAAAAAAAACACATCTTTCCATACAAATCGAACACTGATATATATTGGATTCCCTTTAGATATACTTTCTGTATAAGGCTATATTGTGTTTCTCCCTCTTTTTCCTGGAAGATATATGCGTCAAGACTAAATCTTAACTTTCCTTAAGATACATATTTAAATAACTTAATCATGGATTTAGTCACTAGAGGACAACCAGGGTGTTTCCCTTGTAACATTCTTACCATGCTTCACTATGTTTTGCTCATAAAGTCATGCTTAATGAGACATTATATTCATTTTATATAAGTAATAAAATCACCATAGATAATTACCTCGTATTTGTAAATTAACAATTTATATTCGTCTTCCATTCACATTTTAATTTTTAAGCATTATGCATAAACTAATGGACTCTGCCATTCTTATATAGAAAATAAAATAATAGATCCCCCAGTGTTACTATTTTTTTAAGTCTTTGAAGAACATTATTCTGTAATACTTCGTTTATATGGAACTCTTTTATCCAGAACGACTTTCGAAAATAATAAAGTAGCTTTTCGTCAGTTTCAAATTACTTGTACATCGTATACAAGAGAGTGGATCTAATCAATTCTCTACAGTGTTAACGTACAGTACTGTATTTCTCCTCAATTCATTAAAATAAATTTTGTCTTCTGTAAAATAAACGATTGTATTACTGTATTTGTAGGGCTTATAATAGAAAATAAATATAAATTTGATTTATCCGGGATTTCGTTTATCCGGAAAAGGTCTGGTTCCATCAAGTCAGGATTGACCAAAGGTTTAGTGCATTGCAAATTATTATGTAAACTTCTTATTTCCATTTCAAAATGGGAAGACGAAAAAGATACCTAAAGTCGTACCAAGAAACGTGGTGATTAGATCCAGTAAGGCATAACTGTCAGATTAAATCATATTTTTAACAGGATTGATTTATACTGGAAAATCTCCTGATCACTATAAAGATAGCAGGGTTGATTTCGTCTTTCGGGGATTTCCTAAGTAAATGGTAACTTCGAGTAATTTATAAGCAATATAATCAGGGTTGTTTTCATATCGAGGTTTCCTAACTAATACATACGAATATATGTTACTTATTTATAACTGAGAAACTTGAATAATGAACCCATTTTTAAGCAACATATCAAATGATTTAGTCTTTCTTTGATTCTCATTAAATAAACCTACTAAGTAGAAACATGCCTGAGATAAGTTATATTAAAGTCATTATTTTATGACACAAATTGGAAGAGATTTGATTTTACTTAGTTTGATTTTAAGATTATTTATTTTGTAAGAAGTGGTGGACGAAGTAATTCCTAATGGAATCAAACTGAAGAGAGTATATCTATCT
>JAGDQP010038744.1:0-18026 GCA_022664845.1 Lepisma saccharinum
CGATCTGATTTCTTATATCTAATTTCTACGTTACTTCTTTTCGCTGGAGACTTGAGAAGGATTTGCACATTACGGTCTTGGCTAATACTAGAGGAAAATGTTGCAACATGTCAAAGTATAAAAAAAATAATCCAAAAACACTATCAAAATTAATAAATACACAACGCACTTCCCCCTCCTATCTTCTCACATATCTTTTGTTCATGTCCAATTGAATCTGAATTTTATTTACGACCTTTAGGCATCTAAGACTCAGGGGAGGGGAAAGGTGTTGGCCAGGGCCTATGTTGAAGGTGCCATTCCGGCATTTGCCTGGTATGAGTGAAGTGAACCCTAGAAAAACTTCAGTCAGGATGGTCGGCCGCTGGGATCGAACCCACGACCTCCTGAATGCTACGCCGTTTTACCACTGAGCTACGGCTGTTCGTTGCATGTCTAATTGAAGAGCCTAGTCGAGAAAGTGACTAAGTCACATAATAAACGAAATTTTGATAATATATTTTTTTCGTATGTTGAATATGTACTGAAGTCCATACTGCGTTGTTTTCTGATGAAAAGGTGTCGTAGGCGTCAATATAGTATTTCTGTACGATCGAATCAGTATGCAGGTCTGAGTCCTTCTGGCGGCCATGGTTCTCCTGAATTCACCAGGGAATACTGTGATGATGCGGTATCTAGATTAAGACCCTCGGCGCTTCTATCTTCATCATTGCTGTAGGAAGTGCTCGCTGAAGGCCAGCACTCATCTCTTAAGACATCTGATCGAATTAGGCCACAGCTGCTTGCCTAGCCCATAGGAAATAAATAATTAAAATTATTTAAATCCCTTCAACAAGCCTTTCCTAAGCATATATTTTTTTAAACAGTGACAAAGCCGATACGTGCACCATCCCCAATATTCGTCCACTGATTTGATACTCTTGAATAAACCCATTCATCAAATTACTAACAGTATATTTATGTAAATATATTAATCTTTTTAGCCCGATTGCTTATATAGGTAGAGCTGTGCAACGAGCGGATTTCGAGCGCTCGAAATCCGAAGCCCGAAACAGTCCCGCTCGAAACGTAGGAGAACTGGCAAAAATCCACTTCGAGCAACTTCGAGCGTGAATGGATTTCGAGCGCTCGAACTGTTCGAGCGGAGTGCTCGAATTACGTCATCAGATTACATTTTTGTCTTTATCTTCCTGTAACTGGTTAAAGGAGGTTCAACGTTGCCAACTAACCTAATAATAATAATAATGGATTATCTAACAAAAACCTTTGAACTGGAATAGACTATATACGAAACCACGATTTTTAACCATATATACGAGAATAGGTCAAAATAAGGTAAATTCACAATTTTCAACATATCTCAACGAAACTTCGCACAACTTAGTAATTTGACAAGACGAAGAACATAGAGTACGTCCGAAACCAAAATTTGACACATATATACGAGGGTTGGTCAAAATATCTCAAATCCACAATTTTCAACATATCACAACAAAACTTTGCACATCTTTCTAATATAATAAGACGAAGAACATAAGAGTACGTCCGAAATAAAAATTTGACTCATATATACGAGGGTTGGTCAAAATATCGCAAATTCACAATTTTCAACATATCTCAACAAAACTTCGCACAACTTAGTAATTTCAAAAGACGAAGAACGTAGAGTACGCCCGAAACAAAAAATGACCCATATATACGAGGGTTGGTTAAAATATCGCAAATCCACAGTTTTCAACATATCACAACAAAACTTCGCACAACTTAGTAATTTCACAAGACGAAGAACATAGAGTACGCCCGAAACAAAAAAAAAGACCCATATATAAGAGGGTTGGTCAAAATATAGCAAATTCACCATTTTCAACAAATCTCAACAAACTGCGCAATTTTGCAATTTGACAGGACAAAGAACACAGAGTACGTCCAAAACAAAAATTTTGATCCATATATGCGAGGTTTGGTCAAAATATCGCAAATACACAATTTTCAACACATCTCAACAAAACTCTCCAAATCTTCCTAATATGATAAGACGAAGAACGTAGAGTACGCCCGAAACAAAAAAATGACCCATATATACGAGGGTTGGTTAAAATATCGCAAATCCACAGTTTTCAACATATCTCAACAAAACTTCGCACAACTTAGTAATTTGACAAGATGAAGAACGTAGAGCGTCCGAAACAAAACATTTGATCCATATATACGAGGGTTGGTAAAAATGTCCAAATTCACAATTTTCAACATGTCTCAACAAAACTTTGCACAACTTAGTAATTTGACAAGATGAAGAATATAAAGTACGTCCGAAACAAAACATCTGATCCATATATACGAGGGTTGATCAAATTATCGCAAATCCACAATTGTCAACATATCTCAACAAAGCTATACGAGAGTTTATCAAAATATCTCCAATCTCAAAATATCTCAACAACCACATGGGCTTGAGAAAATACGCTACTTTCCACCGTACCGGTTCTGACGGCGTACGATAACCAGCTTAATATTACTATAAATCTTGTTGGTTTGTCTATTTACTTACAGTGATCAAAGAATCCTTGGGAAAAACCCCAATCAATTTTAACAGTATTTTTTTGTGTCTTTCTCGTGGAAGGAAATATTATTTCTGCACTTTAACGTGCTTAAATTATGAACAACTCCTTTGTCACCAAACTAAGCTGACCGCGTGTTGACAACAGCATGAAGTTTTATACTTTATCGCCAGAAGGATATACCATTGCATGAATAAACATCGGTTTGCCCATATGGACCAACATTGATCAAAATAGATATCGGTTAACGACATGGATCGATATAATGCCATGACGAATGCTCTATTTTTAATTTTAATTTATTCATTATGAACAAAAAGGTTTGTAAAAATCAATTTATTCTTTGCAAAATATAGTTTTAGAAAATAGGTAAATTAGTGATACCGATAATCGATGTCGATCCCACATCGATCTCCGTGGTCTCAAGTGGGGACCCTCTCTCGTCCGCATTTACGATGTGGAACGATATGGATCCCATAACCGATCAACCTGCATGTGCTACTGGGGTATCAAACATTTGTTGAAATATGATTAAAATTAAACGTACTTTTTAACCAATAACTGTTAATCAACGAATTAGAACAAAAATTAACATTCAAAACGCGTCTGTGTCCTACTGGAGTGAATTTATAATTTCAATATTTTAGTCTAGGAATCCAACCCAGAAATCTCAGAAATCCCGGAAAAAATTCAACGAAATTAAATTATTTTTAACAATTACAATATTTTGCGCTGCCAACATCTTCATTTTTTAATTTAAACACTTTAGCCTCGGGATCAAACTCACGACTCCGAATATGAATTTTCACAAAAATCGGATAATTTCTAGAGATTATGACATTTTGCACTACAACCATTTTGGATTTCACATTTTAATACTTTTGGTCTCAAATGTGTCATCAGCGTCCCATGAAAGTCCCAAATATAAATTTTCACGAAAATCAAATATTTTTTTTTAACAATCAGAATATTTCACGCTCCCTCCATCTTCGATTTGAAAATTCAATATGTTTGGGCTCGGATTCGTAATCAGCGTCTTTCGGAACACCCACTTATGAAATTTTACAAAATCTGGTAATTTTTAAGAACTTATCACTTTTTGGGTTGCCGCCCTCTTGGATTTCAAATTTCAACATTTTTGAAACAGGAGTCGAACCCGAGCCTCTTGAAAGACCTGGATATAAAATTTCAGGAAAAATCAAAATATTTTAACAATTATCATATTTTGCGCTGCCGCCATATGGATTTAAAAATTCAACATTTTTAGGCTCGGATTCGTAATCAGCGTTCTTAGGAACATCCACATATGGAATTTAAAAGAAATCTGATAATTTTGAACATTTTGTCACATTCCAAATTGCCGCCATTTTCGGTTTCTCATTGACAACGGAATCGAACGAATATCTGATTTTCAACAATTTTGCCATTTCGCAAAATTCAACAATTTTAGTTTCGGAATTGAATTCAGCACCGCTTCAAAGTCCCACATATGAAATTTAACGAAAAACTGATGACTTTAGCAATTATGATATTTCGCGCTGTCGCCATCTTGGATTTCAAAATTGGCTCCTTCAAGCCCCCACATATCGAATTTCACGAAATTCTGATTTTTAACAATTGTGACATTTCGCGCTGCCGCCATTTTGGATTTCAAAATTGTACATTTTTGAACTCGGTAATGGACTCAGGGCTCCTTCAAGCAAACACATATAAAATTTCACGAAATTCTGATGATTTTTTAACAATTGTGACATTCAGCGCTGACGCCAACTTGGATTTCAAAAGTGTATATTTTTGCCCTCGGTAATGGACTCAGGGCTCCTTCAAGGCCCCACATATAAAATTTCACGAAAATCTAATGATATTTAACAAAATTACATTTCGCGCTGGCGCCATCTTGGATTTCAAAAGTATATTTTTGGTCTTGGTAATGAACTCCCCCCCCCCTCCTCATCAGACTATTCTTTACAATGATGATGTTTCACGCTGCCGCGGTCTTGGATTACAAATTTTAACATTTTTAGGCTCGGAATCGTAGTCAGCGTCCCTTGGAGCTCCCAGAAATGTTGGCGTTAAAGTACTTATGGAATCACGATAATAGTTTTTTAGTACTTAATTCATTATCTGTTGTATCAAAGCTATAAAGTTGAAATTATATTATGATCAGAATAATAGTATCACAGTTGGCAACATTGTGTACTACGTACTTTACCAATATAAATGGAGGGGAAGGGTAAATTCCAGGACTTTCGAGCGCTCGAATCCAGGATTTCGAGCAAAAGTGTTCGAACAAATCTGTTCGATCATACTCTGCTCGCTCGAAAACGTATTCTTGTGTTTCGAGCGCTCGAAATCCGCTCGTTGCACACCTCTATATATAGGGTTTTCGCCTGTCAGACAGCTTTTGTCATGAAAGGATCACCTGGTCAGCGCAAAGCAACAACTCTCATTCACTGCTTTATTTGCTATCAGGACTGGAGTCCGCCACTTCTCAATTCAAGTAATTTGCCAGTTGGCATCACGATGCTGGGTCAATACCGAAATTGGGAGCTCTCACCGGAAATCGAACCACGAAGCGTTTGCACCGAAAGCAATACCGCCCAGTACTCGACTAACCACGAACTCTACATTAATTATTTAAAATAAATAAATCCTAAATTTATAGAGATTTCACTTTCAATTCAATCAATCACATCAGTCAACCTCCTCCTCCCCTTTGCAATTTTTATCACTTGCCAAACTATTCACGGAAAGTGGTAATTCTTATATCACATCTTCCATGACATTTTACTGATTAAACACACTAGTATTATACATATATATGTCCTGAACACGTACAAGTAATCTTGGATTTATTCTGCGTCGGTGACTTTCTTAATCTCTACAAACTTTTCATCTCTGTAGCATTGTATACACACAGAGATAAAAGAAAGGTCAAAGGGAGACTCACTGACGTAAGGCATCATACTACAACACTCTACATCCATTGATAAACATAGCAACGGAATGCAAGTAAAAGGTGAGGTTATCTCGAGTTTATTGTGAGTTTCATAATCTCCAGAGCTGACTTGCAGCTTATTTTAACACACTGTTACATAACTTATTCCGCTGAAAGTCTCTTTAACATCAAGTTTCCTGCACTTTATAATAAATATCAGTATTCCTGTTGTTCCCTTCTATATAATCTCAGATTAAGACTATTGGAAGAAGGAATTTTTTTAAAAAAAGCGTCTTTGACCTTACTTAAGACGCAATCCCACCTTTCACCGAAGAAGACTGAGAATAAAAATAGGAGGAAATTTGTCTGGAATATCAGTTCCGTTATGTGGAGATAGGCACGTTATCGCGAATTCTGAGCAGTAGCGGCTTCTGCTACACAGTATTGGATCACTGAAGCCTCCAAGTAAATTTGTATATATATATATATATATATATATATATATATATATATATATATATACAGGGTGTTTCAGGAGAAAAGGTAAATATTCTGGGAGATGATTGTACATGACTAGTACAATAAAAAGTTTATATAAACATATAGGTTTTAATACTTCATTTCAGAGATATCCTTACATAAAGTTTTGCAAGGGTGACAAGTGATATCGGTGTCTGAAACACTACCACTGGAGAAAACCAGCGAAAGTGAAGGAACATGGACAATCTAGTTCACCGTTGGTTTGCAGAAATGTCAGAGCAGGTGCTCGAAAATATCTCCATGAACCTCCAAACACTTGGGGGTCCTCATTAGTAATGATAGGGTACATTGACGCAATGCTTTCCTGTTGAGATGAAGTTCGTACGCTGCAGCCCTCATGTGAGCCCGAAGGTCCTCCGGTGTGTTCACCGTACGTTCGTACACCTTCTCTTTTAGCCAACCTCAAATACCATGGGTGTTAAGTCTGGGGATCTAGGAGGCATTGAACAGGGCCAAAGCGTCCTATCCACCGGCCTGGGTATTTTGTGTTCAGGAAGCGGGTCACAATGTGCGTCAAATGGCAAGAACTCCGTACGGTGAACACACCAGAGGACCTTCGAGCTTGCATAACGGCTGCAGCGGACGAACTTCGTCTCAACAGGGAAGCACTGCGCCAATGTACCCAATCAGTACTAATAATGACGGCCCGCAAGTATAAACGTTTTTGCTGTAATAGTCGCAATCACTCCCCAGAATATTTACCTTTCCTCCTGAAACACCCTGTATATATAGTATATACGATCCTCTCATTTTTATTTCAAGGACGTTATTTCCTGGGCGCGTTCAACTAGCTTCTGCGGTGCTAGAACAAACACACACACACACATACTCACTCTGCTACAAACTTGTGCAATGTTTATGTACGGTACCTCAAATACATATAAAATATAGTTGCATACCTTTTGAACTTTAAATTAACAACAGCTACCATTGTTTCAGAGAGATGCAGTAGACTACAAAACAAGGCGGCATTTTAAACTTGAATGCAAACTGAATCTCACGGATGCTTCTAAAATCGTATTCTTTGATAGTACAAGTACTCACTTCCAGTGCTAGAAGTTACGGGCTTAACTGTGGGTGGGAGGAGGGCTGTCGAAGATTTTTAGATATTGAATTGAATTGTGAAGACAAATATTCTCGTCACTTACGCCAGAAAAATTCGCACTGGAATAAAATATGCTGATTCAATGCACTCATCATCACATGTCCTATAGGAAAATTTGGCTTAGGTATGGAGATATACGTTGTATATAAGACGCGTACGGTCCATTTAACGGAGAATGCCATAGAAATTGCAATCTCAGGAAACAAATTAACGTTTCTGTATTTAAATCATGTCTCACATCTTGGGGATGGTTTTATGTGATGGTTCTGAACTAGTCACCGTTCTGTACCACAACTTCCAGTGTAAAACGCTGAAACGACGTACTATTACGTCAATTCGTGAATGTGTGTTCTGACAAGTATCCCATAATCCGACAAATAATCGCGCTCCCTGTTTGCCAGTGCCCATTGAGGATTTAAAAAGCGATGGAAATGCACTAGGAGGTGAACTCGTGACTTTGCAAGTATATCCGTGAATGGTACTGCATGTAGTTTAATTTCTTTATCAATCCGTTCCGAAAAACTGCCTCAATCTGGATGTATGTCTTGAGGCCTTTCTTTACAACATACATACATAACTGACCTCCGTATCATGAAGAATCAAAACTATAAAACGATAAATTAGAGTTAGAACGTTACTCTGGTAATAGGCAGTGTATACTTTTACGTTTCCGTCCACACGGTGTATGGATAAATAGCAGATGTAAACCTCTTCGGTAAAGCTTCTTTGCAGTCCACATAGGGAATTTGTTATACTTCGTCAGACAGTGAATGGAGAGGGCATAACATGCCTTAAAGAATATGTCGCTTTCGACAGAATAGTAATGATGACTGCACAGGTATATCCTTTACTTTCTGTGACAATGGACATCCATTTACCGCTACCCAGATAGCGCTCAACAAGCTTTCTGCTATTGTCAGGGCATCATACAATATGGTGAAACACCACTCACGGATTCGGCTTTTATTGCCTTTTACGAATACAAATCCTGCTGATTATGGTATTAATAGTCTTGTCAGATGTTCCTAATTTCATTGCAATATCAAAATTTTTTACCTTCTAAAACACAAACCAACATTATTATTATTATTTTGGTGCTTGGAATATTAGAACTGATTGTGATTATATTTGGTGTGATGATTCCAAATATAGAAACAGTTTATTTGCTATCAGCTATAGTTTTTAAGATACAGCGCCACTAAATCAGAAACACGTAATCTGCATACAGACGTACTTCCGACACACAGATTAACCCCACATAATAGTGGATCCTGAGTCAATATTGCCCCAACGTTGAGTTATCAGAATCACCAGATTCCTAGGCGGGGGCCTCGTGATAGGTCGTCGTTCGTGGCGCGGCAACTAGATGGCGTATATCATCTTGCCGCCACTGCACATAAAGCTGAGCCTGATGAAACAGTTTGTGAAGATTTTTGATCAGGATTGGCCATGCTTTGTGTACAAAGGAAGAAAAATGCCAGGACTAAGTAGAGCTGGAACTTTTGACGGTCTCAAATTAAGACAACTTATCAATGATCTTGCTTTCGTACATTCAATGACTTCAGCTGAGCGAAGTGCGTGAACGTCATTTGTACTTGTCAGAAACTTTTTGGGTAACCACAAAGCTGATAACTACAGTATGTCGAGCTAGTACCCTGTTAACTAATTTCAGAGATATTGGATGCTACATGAGCTTAAAGGTTTACTCATTACTTACACAGCCACTTGAGGCGCTTCCCTGAAAATTTGGATGATACCAGCGAAGAGCACGGTGAAAAATTTCACCAGGATATGAAAACAAGGAAAGATGGAGGACCGCTACAAGGGAAGATGGAATACACACATTACTGCTGGAACTTGCAAAGAGACTGTTCTTCCACAGTTCATTCAAGAATGTCCCGCAAAAAGAAGCTTTCCAATTGTCAACTAAGTTTTCCTTTTATATTTGTTAATCTTCTGAAGACTGTTTTTACAGTGTTACTGTAACAATAATACATTTCTTTGTTATCAAAATGCTCAAGAAAATAAAATGATGCTATGTTTTTCAATCCTTTAAATTATTTTTTTTGGACCATAACTCCAATTTAAAATGGGGAACACATAAATCATGCTATTTGTCATATCTTATAAAATTAAAGCTCTTAGGCGAAAACCATTGTCATATTTGAATTCAGCACACCAAATATACATAAAGACAGCTGAAAAAGTCTCGGCACCAAAGCATGTGTTGGGCTGTGAAATCACTTGTGGTCGTTCTCCTCGTAATAACTGAAAACTGTTACTTGTGCGCAAGCGATTTTCGCCCTCAGCGCAAACAACAAACAATTTTGTTCACACTTAATCTACATTTTTAAGTTACACAGATACATGCAAAAAAAAAAAAAAAGCCTATTACATTGTTGTCCGTACTGAGGAAGCCTTCAGGCAGAGGGAGAAAAGCGTTCCCGCAAAAGCGATAGTTTTTAGTTACTATGAGAAGGACCACAATTTTACAAAGTACAGCTATGTACAAAAGCTTTTGACGCATGTCCATAACTAGCTTTTCTTATTTCAAAAATAAATTTATTGGAATATCGTATATATATTTGTTGAGTTGCAGAGATACACACGATTACATGACAACAAAGGTGATATCTGAAGAAAAAAAAACATTTATAATAGTAATTTAAAACTAGAAGAGACGATGATTCATGGGTACATTCCTAGCATTCCAACTTGGGAATCCTTTTCAAAACCTTATGTTAAATGTCAGATTAGAGTAAGCTAACCTTACTAGTAGTGATGTAAGATGGAAAAATTTCCCACTATATTTTTCCGTTCTAAACAAATATCAACTTTCAAGTATAAACTCCACCTTAAGCTATAAAATTGTTTGAATCGATGTATAGAAATACTAAATAACAGCACATTATAATTTCCCAATAACCACTTATTATAATTGGAACCAATGAGCTACGACAATGCTATCCACTGCGCCTCGCGGGAGGAGCTCAAATATTTCGTACGTGATAAAATTTACATGGTGTTTCTGTGTGTGCCAAGTGCTGGGAAAATAAATGCGTCTCAGTTAATATTTAATGAAAATAAATGCATTAAATTTCCTTATAAAGAAGACTTCAACAGAAAATAAGAAATTCTGCGCTGGTTTTACGGTACTGAACATTCATAAATCTTACGTTTGACAGAGTCGAAACTATAACTAACCAATTCTATGGCTTAAGGAACTTGCAATTTCATCGCCGCAGTAACAAACGTTTGCCACTGAATTCTATCCTGGGCAACATCAAGTTATATTAATATAATTAAAATATCCGCGATAATCGGATCGTATTCCTTGTCATGAAAAATTGTGCTTTTTTTTGTTTCCCAGTTTCACTGAGCAAAGGTACTGTCGGCCATTTTCGCAGACTCTTACAATCAGACGCTCACATTATGTATAAAAATAAACAGAAATAATGCAGTCTGATTTAAGTTTTAAAAAAAAAAATCCTCTGTGCTTTGGATCTGTGCATTATTGTTTTACTGCACTCTGTGATGAAAGGTGAATTCGGGAAAAGTACATTAAATGTTTCTAAAATATTTTCTAAGAATAACGAATGGTTAGCCTTTTCATTTTATGAAACTTACAGTATTTTGTAATGTAATGTCTGTTGCAAGTAACATTTGCGGTACAGCAACAATGTAGGAGCAAGTAAAAAAAAAAACTTTTCATAAAACGAAAAATTTTCATCACTACTAGTTAGGGAAACCGAACTTAAATTAGTGACTTGACTCGTCCTTAGCTTGCCTTAATTTCAGGTTAAGTCAGCTCAGATAGAACTAACGGGTGAGAAAAACTGACGTTAGCGGAAGAGCTGGATCTGTCAGACTCAATGTATGATATACTGACTTTAGGCGCAGTGTAGCACAGTGGTCCAAATTCGAAATCCAACTGGACAAAAATCGAAAAATGAGTTGTGATGGAAAAGGCTAAAAACCACAGCCTTATTATCTACAGACTCCAGAATTCTGAAAATGAAGAAAAAGAAACATCAACATTCCAAGCGCGTCCTACTAAACCTTATCAAAGAACCAGGATCCGCAAAGTGATGTTACTGTGTGCATTAGTCACGTGTTGTTCTCGTTGTTTTAAACAACTATTGTGTACGCTCTATGTTCATACACTAAAACTTGTGGACACAAATAAATAGACAATATTCAACCATCTATCGTGCTGAAATATTTGTATATGTCGTTAGTGTGTTGTTTAATGTGTCTTCCAACCTGATGCTAATTTTAAGTTCAAACTTCAACAAAGGTTGCAGTACAACATGCTGTATACAAAAAGTTCCACCGAGTGCCACTACCAATTTTTCGTCATTCGGTAGCTTACCTATCTGAGAATCAGCTGCAGCTACGTACAACTCCAGCAATGATAGTAATCTTCGCGAAGGCAGCTGTTTGATGTTAGGCAAGGCGAAGGTAGTGCATTAAAAAAAACAAAAAAAAACAATGTGTTTTGGGGTTATGTCGTTACTTCTTAAAATGTGGTGAACTGTGAAGAAGACATTAAACAAATTATAACATTTTGTGCTAAAGTAAGGAAAAAGTTGATAGCTTGTGCAAGAAAGAACTATTATTTCGAGAAGAAGGCTGAATGAATCACTAACGTTTCCCGAAAGGTTGTAAATTCTAGTATTCAAGAATCATCACAAACTGTGTCAAGAGATAGTTCAAGTAGAGGGCATCCATCAAAAAAATTCAGTTGCTGTTAGTGCCCATTAAATTAATTTTACTTTATCGAAAAGAATTCAGTGAAACAAAGAAGCGAAAAGTTGCATCTTTTCTGAGAAGCTGAAGCAGCGAAATAGTAATCTTTGCGAGTCAAGTTGTATTGCTTTCTGAAGGAAAAAGGGTCCGACTTTTCTCCACAAAGGGCAACCAGAATGAAGAAGGGATTATACGTAAAAGATCTTTGTTCACAAACTTTAAGAAGAGGGCTTAGCTTTACCAGTATATGTAGATGCTAAAATTATGAGACGACAGCATACGTTGATTTGCGCCCAGACAAAAAGTGCTAATGTTGATGTGTGTCCCCCATAAAATACTCTAATTAAAGCAAAACAGCTAAAGAAGAAAAGATCACCATCGGAAGTGTTAGCTGAAATTTCGCTACAAGCTTTACTGGATCACAAATTCAGCGACTTGTATATAAGCAACGTGAAGTTTTGAAGGAGGCAGTATTAAGAGGTGAAAGATCTATTCATGTAACAGTTCTATTTAAGTATGTCTCCGATGGCTTATAAGGGCATAGTTCGTACAAACATAAGTTTACGGAAGGTGAATTTATTGATGAATTTTTGTTGTTGGCTTGGTAGTATCTCTACTAATGACAGTAAAAAAGGCTTCAGCTGGAGAACCAGACATGATATTATGGCAAAATTTACGCCAATCATCAACGGGACACTGTCGAACAGACTGCACTAGAGAGAAAATACTAAAGATGGAATATCAAATAACTTGAACTTACTAAAGTTGTAATAGAACAACCCACATCAAAACCTCAGCATTAATTTGGTATATGGCGTCCATTTTCTTTGAGGTTCTCCAGATTCAAGTTATTTCAACTTTCGTGCTAGATTAGGTCAGGTCAGCTTTGGTTCAGTTGGCGCACACCTTCCGCAGTTGGATGCCGTATACCGAACTTAACCCGAAACCTCTTTCCATTTCTGCTCTCCGCGAAGAATCTGCTGCAATTCCCCAGGATCGCCCCCTGATAGAAAGAATGCCTGCGAGAGTGCAGATTGTCATTAAGGCTAATCTAACACCGAGTTGACTTCCAGTGTTCTCAATGGAGGGCGGCCCGCGCCGGGTAGCGCTACACATAATTTTTGACCTACCGAATCTGACTTTTCTAACCTAACCTAAACCCACTTTAGGCTCTTATAAAAAAAAGCTAAAAAAAAAATGCAATTTCAGTGTGACGCCATTAGGATTCGTCCGTGTGCCACCATATCCGTCTTCCAATCAACTGGAGTGCCTATTTTACTAATTCATTATTATCGTGTAGTTGTCGCACTATTTTTGGGTCCTAGCTACATTTCGGGTTGTGCGTATGAAGAGTCAGTGATTATTTTTTGAAAACAAGTGGTGTAGAGCGTGTAATATTGGTAAATAAGGTGGTGATTGTTTGCAGTAGGTAAGTAAACCTTAATTGTAGTCTGTGTCACTCGCAAAAAATATACACATAACGCACAGCAGTTGTCAACACAAACATACCTGACAACTTCGAGAAAAGCTATATAGTTTTGAAGTTCTTGTGTGGTATTTCAACACTATATCAAACATCCACTTTTGTCCCAAAGTCATGTTTCCAATATATCCAATGCAAACTGTATAAACTTCCACGAATTCACTACGTCTTCACTCACACGTGAAGGTCAACCAGTTCCTGTTTTAAATTTATGACATTGTCCTATCTACACAAAAGCTCGGCATAGCAACAAGCTTCTAAGTTCCCACATGATTTGATCAAGCAGACATGGGACAGAAACACAACTGCGCATCTCGATTGTCGTTTGAGCAGTGTTCAGTGTTCACTGTTTCGGTTGCAGCTAAAAATGCTTCGCAGATGATATTTATTGGAGGATTTGCACTTTACTAATTTAGGGATTATTATCAAGCCCGCTTGCGTTACGTGCTTTGCTTGCGATTAGGGTAAATATCCAATTGAAACACGTGTTACAACATCTAATAAAACTACACCACGAATCACCACGTGTTTCATTTGACTACTCATCCTAATCGTAAGCAACGCAAGCTTCCAGGGAAAGGAGCCCTTAGGGCTGAATTTCATGAAAACGCGTTCCTTGCTTTGCGTGCGATTTGGGTGAGTAGCCATTGAAACACGTGTTTTATTGTAAGGTAAGTGTAACATGTGTCTCAATTAGCTATTCACTCAAATCGCACGCAAAGCAAGCGACGCAAGCTTTCATAAAAATCAGCCATTATTCTTTGTTTTGTACAGAGTACAGTTTATGATATAAGAAACGTCAGAAGATACAAACACATATTACAAGATAATAAAACAAATTACACGCATATTTACATTAGAAGTTCTGTATACAGTAGAGTCATACGTTCAAAAATACATAATACATTTTAAGCTTTAAATATATTATGAACCGTTAGAAATAGAGAATATATATACATATTCTACTGTGCATAGTATATAATATAGTGTAAAATTCGAAAACCTTATTTACACTAATCAATACAAAGTAACATGATTACTTATCAATATCATTTTCCAAGTATTCATTGACTGAATAGAAAGTCTTTCAGGTGCATTCCTTTTACAGCATTTTTAAAGTGTTTGATTTTGGATAAATTTCTTATTTGTAAGGGAAGCTTATTGTATAATGTTATAGCCAGATTGACTGGGCTATTTTTCAAAAGAATATGTCTTTTTACCTTAGTTTGTTTCTTGTATTATGTTCATGGACGTCTGTGTACTTGGTTAATTCATTAATATTTTGATAGATAGATAAAATGAGTTTGTGGTCAGTAAAGTAATATCACAGATAGCTAAGATTATTATATTATCTATGATAATATTTTGAAAACCACACATTAAGCTTTCAAATATAAAATATTGAAGGTAATGTCAATGTTTCTAGTTGTTTATTCTCACTACACGAATGCCTTTTTGATAAGTATGCCATAATACGCAGTGCTCTTTTTTAATTTTGAAAATATTGTGGTTGGTAAAGAGAACTTCGAACGCTTGATTCGGTAACTTAAAACGTCACTAACGAGTGTTAAATTTGTAGAATGTGATAGTTCAAAACTCGATAACATGCAAATTATTTATTGAATTTCCAAATAAATAGTATTTTTGTAAATAAAAATTATAACAGCTTTCAAATTATGTATCAGTTGACCCATGTTGCCATTTACGGAAAATGAAGCTTTTGCAACTAGATCGCACCTAATGCGCCTATACGATTAATGTTGATAACAACGAAGCGTGCTGATATATCTTCTCCTTTATTAGTAGTAGTTAAGGAAGGGTATTCATAACGTTTAATAGGGCAAAATATTACATTTTTTTTAGAATTTCCGATGTAGAATTATGATGTATTTCAAACGCGATTTCTCCCAAAGTATTCGGTGAAATTCCAAAATAATCACGTTTTTACAAATAGAATTAAGGATAATCTAAAACAACGATCTCCAACAAAAGATGGCAGCACTACCTCCGTATATGTCTAATGTATTTTCACTGTTACACGAAATTTCATTGCTGCTCCTACAAATTCGAGCCTAGAGAGTTCAAACTTTAAGGGAAGCAAGTTCATAACCAATTCACGAGCATGATCGATGCGATTTTTAATTTTCTTTTTTGTTCATTGTTGAAAGAGCTTCATTGTTATAGGTTTGATATTCACAACAACAATGAAGCAGTTTCAGTAATGAAGGAAAACGAAAATAAAAACAAAATCGCCATCGATCATGCACTTAGAAACGATTACCTATGATTTTCACCTATCTCAAATTAAGTCAATTCAAGAAACTACAAGCAACTATGGTACAAATTCGACGGAAAGGTTTCATCTTTCCAGTGTTGGATAGTTACCAGTTATAAAGACGAAGACGAAGACGATCATGCACTTGAATTGGTTATGAACTTTCTTCCATGAAAGTTTGAACTCTCTAGACTTGAATTTATAGGAGCAGCAAGGAAATTTCGTGCAACGATAAGAATACATTAAACATATATGGAGAGAGTGCTGCCATCTTTTGTTGGAGATTGTTGCTTTAGATTATCCTTAAACTAGCTTTCAAATGATGTATCAGTTGACCCATGTAGCCATTTAAGATAATTGAAGATTTTACCAATAGACCACAGAGACTGGGGATGTGCGGTTAAATTTGTAATAGTAATTTATGCACTTCAAATCAAACGCTGAAGTGTTACGTTTTTTTTAAAAAAAAAACACACTAGATTATGAAATAAGTGAGGTGAGGGTGAAAACTTTTCGTTGGAGCACCCTGGATATTTTGATCAGATTTTGAAGATAACAGTAGTCACAATTTGTTGGAACTTTTAGCAATGGATCTTTACACTTGCCTCATGTCATAGGGACAATATTTTTGTACTTTTATTGTCTATCAACACTACTAAACTCATTGTTGTTCTACTGTGACGAATTATACACAAAGTTTTCACATATTTTAAATATATATTTTTTTAAAATGAAGAAGGAATATTGGAATTCACACTGAACCTCTACTATACTGTTCTTATGTAACAGGTGCAATCTTATTACTGTCATTCATTGTCAACATCATTAAACTTAATAATATTTCATCAATAAGCTCTTTTTCGTTTTTTGTGTATTTAACAAACCCTGTCCCACAAAACAGCCTAAGGTTTCTCTATTTACATTCCTAACTCTATGGTTTATGTCTGTGATATTCCTGTCAAAATGTTACGTCATTTGGATTTGGATAATATTAACAGAAACTATATATTTGTTCATGGAACCTTGGGATTAAAAACGACGTTCGTAAATAGGAGATATAATGATTTTGGACCTTTCTTTGACATCATAGCAATATCTCTGGAAGGGAAACGAATACAAAAGTGATATTTCACATTTCTTTCTAACTTGATCCAGATTACTTGCGGAAAGAAAATCATTCAAATCTGAGAAGGTCACCCTGGAAGATTTTTTTATATCTGAGCGATTTAAGCTGGAATGACCCTATAGTGATTGGTAATGATGTCATGATCGGGATGGTCCAGGTGAACGGTTTGATGGTATAGGGAAACGAGAGGGAAATGGGGTGGGGTATCAAGATTGTTCGGAAAGTCGGGAGGTTGTTGCTTGGATCGTGTCGAGAAGTAACAGATTATGAACTTCGAGGCGTTGTCGTAGGTATTTGAGTCTTAGTTTTTCCACATGATGTGGGAAATTTGTTCGGTCGTGTAATTCTGCTGTTGGGTTGGGTAGTCAGATGCGGAATGCTATTCGTTGTGCGTGGGGTTCAAGTACTTTTAGTTAATGATTGAAAAATACATCTGGCGAGATCCAGGCAGTGAAGCCATATATGCGTAGAAAAACTTTATAGGTGATTAGAACTGTTTTTGGCTGCAGCCCCCATGGCGTTATAGGAGATTTAGGGTCATATTTATGAATAACTCCCATTGAAATTATATGCTTCTGGGAGCCACCCAACTCTTGGGAGTGATTCATAAATATGGCCCCTAGTCTACTGTATACTTTGGATGCGATTATGTTCAGGTGTTAACGCCATGTCAGGTGGTGATCAAATGGATGTATTATGGATGGTGATTAATAGAAGATTTGGATTTCGATGAACGTGAGTACTGCGATTTGGTGGAATTAATACGATGGCTTTCATCAGTGGCGGTTCGTGGTCAAAATCGTAAGTGAAGTGCATCCAAATCATTAATGTACCCATTCTCTATCTATTCCGAATTTCCTGGACTGACTGGTTTACCCGTAATGCCGCTTATCATATTAAATGTTGATGAATATTTGTAGAGAAATTAACTGCTAAAAGTTGGGATCCACTATAAATATGTAAATATAGTTGAAGATATGACAAATTTCGCCGACGACTGAGCGTGGGAACAACAAACACGTCCAAGAAATGTTATTATACACCCAAGAAAAATACAGTACTGCGCTAAATTTCATTTACAAGAAGTCATTCGGCAGTGGAAAAGCTAATTTTGTAGAAGAATTTTCCACTTTTAGAACAGAGAATAAAGTACTAGACTGGCATAGTGTAGTTATACAGTATATTTATTGTTTATTTGTATAAAAGTCGTTAACTGAGAAGAGTACTAAATAACTGCCTAACTTAAAATTTT